>MU758697.1:10790-27888 GCA_026770625.1 Nicotiana glauca
ACTGTATATATAAGTGATATACATAGTTGAATCAGCTAGTTTGAGATTGAGCCGTAGTTGTGGTTTTGTATACTAATTTTTTCTTAGTGAAAGTAATATTGTATTGAGATAGTAGGAGAAAACCCCCTATATAAGAAGTATACCAAAAGTAGAGTACCTACATGAAAATATATGGTTCTTTACAAGAGGCCCAATCATCTATAATTCTATACCGACAAGAGTAGTGGATGCTCCAAATTTAAGCAAAAACAAAAAGGCCCTAAGCTGTAGGATTTAATGTTTTCCCCGTTAAGCTCTTTTGTTCCTTTCTCTCCAAAGTACCCACATTACTGCTAAGGGCGTCAAAGTTATGCATAATCTAAGTCAATATTGATAAATTTGGGAAATATCATGTGTGTTACAGTGGAGATATGTTGCTAGTTTTTCAGTTACAATGTGGAGTTGCTCTTTATCTTGTATGTTGCTGAACTTTGGATGGTGAGAATGGCTGAATAGAGCAGTTCCAGCTTGCTATCTTTCCTTCCTTTCCTATCTCAATCGCCTGGCTTCTACGTGTTGTATTTTGATAAAAAAAAAATTATGCTGTTTGCATATTTGTATTTGAGAATAAAGTGGACAGATATTAATTTTCAGGTTTTTCCCTTTCTCCAGATTGGGAATAAATATGGCCTATTTCATTAGGTGTTGGGGTTTAATAATGTGCACGTTGTGAATATATTGCTAAGCTTGTTGCTTACATATGTGGACATCTTCATTTATCTTGTGCCTGGCAGGATCTCTTTTTTTTGGCGGAATGCTGAATACTTAATAAGTGGCACCCAGAAAACAACTTTTTGGTCCCTAGTTTAGTGTTTTTTCTTTTCTTTTCTTTTTGTGATCTTTGTTTGAATTATGATGTGGCAGTAATTTTGGGAGCATGTATTGATGGTGATGTGTGGTAGTGAAATATCCACCTTATATCTTGAACCTTATGTTGGTGATTTATACTTTCATGACTTTTTGTCGATTTTGTACTTTTTGACGACAGGATGATGATAGTGATTTAGAATACGAGTTGGAAGCTTTCCCTACGGTAAGCAACGAAGCTTCAGCCGAAGCTGCAGCATGTGTGAAGGTAAGTCAAACAATCTGCCCATAGTAGTAATTTCCTCTAGCAAACACTGTATTTGTGAACAATTATTTGGCTGAACAGCTTGCATCTTTCATTGACACTCAGTTTGTTTTTGGATAACCAATTGTGTGGTTTGGGGGAATCTTGGCCTTTGACAGGTACTAATTGCTTCTGGTGTTCCAAATGATACCAATATGTTAAATGGTTCAACTGTTGAGGCTCCATTGACTATAAATATACCAAATGGCCAAACTTCTAGATCTGGTGTGGATAATTCATTGCATGGTACTTTTATTCACGGGACAAATATTACAGTCCCAGTTGCAGTGCAAAAACAACCATTGTCAACTGTGGCGGCTGCTGAGGGATTGGATACCCATGGACCAGCTTGTACCAACTTGCCTCCTCGGCGAAAGCGTAAACCATGGACAGAAACAGAAGACATGGAACTCATTGCTGCGGTCCAAAAATGCGGTGAAGGAAACTGGGCAAACATATTGAAAGGGGACTTTAAGGGAGATAGAACAGCTTCACAACTCTCTCAGGTTTTCCTTTTTATATGATTAATATATCTATATTTATCAAAATACTGACTAATATATCTAAATATATTCTCTAGTTTTAAGTACTCTCTCTAGTTAGTAAATGCTTTTAGCCTTGTCCTTCATAAGGTTTAGCACAAACATGGTGCTATTTATCTAAGTATTTGGGAATTCTCTTTCTGTTAACTTTGATAGGTAAAATAATAACATCGTAATTGAATTGTATTCTTCGTTTTTGCTTTTGGTGTAAATCTGAATATATATATATATATATATATATATATGACTCTGAGTTTAGATGTTCTACATTCCTTGTAAGAAGAGCAAGGAGGGTACATTTCATAGGTTTTTTCCTAATGGTAACACCTATTTTTGGATATCAGCACAATCTTTGTGCTGGTGTTTTATATTAATATACAGAAAATGTTACCTTCTCAAAAAAAAAAAAAAAATATTTGTGAGAGAAAGTAGTCTATCTTTATTGCTTAGATTAATCCTTGACTTGGAGTTAAAAGAATGTTAATTAATTGGGTACTTGTTCACAGCTCACTAAATTGATCTCATCCAAAATTTTACCCCTTCTATTTGCTCCAAAGAGTAAAAACCAAGAAAATAGATCGTTCTCCAGCTCAGTTAGTTGATTAGTTGTAGATTTGCCTGGTAGTAAAAAACACCTATATCCAGGATATTTTCATGAATCATCCCAGCTATATAACTAGAGTTTGCTTCATTCTGAACCCATTGATAGAGAGACGGAATAAAGATCTTATCAGATTGAGAAAATAGAGCTGTTTCTAGTGCTTCACACAAGATAGGAAAACTGGGAAGGAAATAAAAAGAAATAAAATAAAATTAAAGTTTGAGTAGAATAGCCCCTTCCGTGTCAAATGGTAAGATGGTAGTGAGGAACATAGAAATGTCTCGTATGCGTGCTTTTCCTCAATCTTGAACATTTGGTGTGTTTACTCAATCTTGAATTAGGCAACGACCAACTCATGTCTTGCAATATCCAAAATTTAACAGTTTGGGAATATATTGTTCCT
The DNA here is from genome assembly GCA_026770625.1 of Nicotiana glauca. Taxonomy (NCBI): domain Eukaryota; kingdom Viridiplantae; phylum Streptophyta; class Magnoliopsida; order Solanales; family Solanaceae; genus Nicotiana; species Nicotiana glauca. The sequence continues at coordinate 13,487 of MU758697.1, forward strand.
CCACTCAGACTGACTTCATTCAAGCGTTAGGTTCTGATTATTTAAAAAATGGCAGGGTATGATGCCATGTCCTTTTGGCAGTTGCACAACGCATTTAGCAGTACAAGTGGCATGCCCAAGGTGCTTTCCTTCTAATGATATTACCTATTTTAAGGAAGAGGGGATGTTGTACCTGACAAAATAACAGTCCAATTATTTAGGATCACTATTTATCGATAGACCCCGATTGTGATGGAGCAGTTAACCTCTATCTATTTAGTGTGAGGTTATGGTAAGAAATTTTTGTGCTAGTTTTATGGTATAAATTGAAAACTTTATACTTCTGATGTAGGATTGTTACATTCCTTAGAGGATAACATCTCCTCCCTTTCACCCCTCAATATCTAGTGAAACTTCTTACTGAATGCCAGCTACTAGTTTGGACCAAATAATAATTCAATCATATAAGATCACTGCTTCTCGGCAGACCCCGATTGTGATGGAGCAATTATCCTCTCATCCATATGGTATTAGGTTATCAGCCAATTTCAAGAAATTTCTTTTTCAGTTTTGGGATGTAAATGGAAAACTTTGTACTTGTTCTGACGTAGCACTATACATTCCTTAGAGATAACTTCTCCTCCGTTCTTAGCCACATTTAGGTAGTGCTTGCACCAAATCATGCGTCTCAACAAGAACTAACCAAGTAATTGACTTTCCTTTTGATAAATTTATATTAATTCTCATGCCCCTGTTTTCAAGAAGACAACACTAAACGATAATGTAGCAAGTAAAATTTTATATTAATTGTTAAAAGAACCCACTAAAAGAGAACTTTGTTATTAGGAACAGGAAATTATAACTTTAGTATAAGAAAGCTAGTCATCAAATCTGAAGTAAAAGCTAAAACTACATCTTTGCATCTGAATAAAAAAATTAATGTGGTTTCGTTTCCTAATTGACATGACTCATTTTACATAATTTCACTTAGTTGTAGGTTTTTCCAATTCTTTTATCTATATAATTGTTTTCTTGTGTGTATAATTATTTTTTCTTGCATTATACACACGTGCACGCGCATACATGTACACAAGTATCAACTTTTCATCATCCGCGGTGTTGTTATCTAAAATTTGTGCTTTAATTGCTTTTACGCTTTAAGCGTTAATGGAATTTGGCGCTTTTGGCAGTTTTTCACCATTGACAAAACTGGTGAGACCTTTAGGTTGCAAGCTCCATCCTTCCAAAGTGTTAACAAGTTTTGGTATGCAATCACTTATTGACAATTTTGGTGACATAGATGTAAATGGTAGATGGATTAAACTTAATTAGTGATGAAGTTACATCTAAGTATTGTTTTTGTCTTCATTTAAAATAAATATTGTTTATGTAACTTCAACCTAGTGATATCTATTTCAAACATATAGTTGGAGATAGACCATGGATGTCCGTTGTTATCTAGTATGGTTAGGATGTCTGGGTTATTCCCAGGTTTCCCGGGTTCGAATCCCGGCAACGGAATGAGATTAAGAAGTGTGTATTGGTGCAGCTAGTGTGAACTAGATGTGAAAAAAAGTAAATAAGAGAAGTTGTAAATATTTTGTGGACTGTTATCAACTGTCATTTTGCATTTTAAATTTACTATGAGATTATGAATTTTTTTGTGCAGAGGTGGGCCATTATTAGAAAACGACAGGTAACCATGGTCGGGAATGGCTCGCAGCTTTCAGAAGCTCAGCTGGCAACTCGTCGCGCAATGTCACTGGCTCTTGATATGCCTGCTTGTCCAATCAGCGTTAGCGGTAATTCTCTCAACTCCTCTATGATGTAAATGTATCAGTTACCACACTCCTGATAGGAGAAGGAAAAGGTTGAGGGTGAGGGGGAGGATAGTTATTGATACTGTCTAGAACTCTGCATTGGGTGTGTCAGATGGCTGAGAGTATCCTCTGATAATCGGAATGTATGTTGTCGTTTACAGTATCTGCAGTTTGTCTGCAAAGGGTTAATTAATTATTCAATTGTTTTTTTTTCCTGGAACTGCTCAACGTTCATTAGTTAAGAAGTTTCAGTTGTTCAAGAGTCTTTAGAAGGTCTGAGTCCTATATTCCAATTAATATTGTCTGCATGCAAAATACATATAAAAGATATTGCACATTGATCTAGCGAAAGTAAAAATTCTAGTGGATTAGGAGCAATTTCTCTTTTCAGCATGGCTGAGTTATTTGAATGGGTGGAGAAAACATGGGAACTCTTTCCTTCTTAACCTTGTATATCAGACGTTAATGCCATTCTTGCGTACAATATTTTTAACCTAGGTTATTGTGTTGTTTCAGTGGGTCAAAATTCAGGCGCTAGACCTAGTAACTCTTCACATTCTGTTGTTGCTGACTTTGCATCTGGTGGTGCACAATCCCAACATCAGCAAGATCCATTGTTGTCAAAACCTCGAATAGTTCCAAAAAAGCCATTACCAAAACCTAATACGAGCCCAGATTCGATGGTCAAAGTTGCTGCTGTGGCTGCAGGTGCCCGCATTGCTACCCCTTCAAATGGTGCCTCATTGCTCAAGACAGTAGAGTCTAAATCTGCCGTCCAAATGCCTGGAGGAGGTCCAGCAGTAAAATCTCATGTCCCAGTTAGTACAAATGGCTTGCCCAGTAATGTGCACTTTATTCGTACCGGCTTGGTGTCCCATTCCACAGGGCCATCAAATGCCTCACGGCCTGGAACTCAGCAGGTGCTTGGCCACTCTTTGAAACGTGTATCACCGGCATTTCAACATAGCTCAGCTGGTACTTCATCTAGACCAAATGCTTCATGTGCTCCTAATGCCTCAATAAGTGCTCCAGTTGCTAAGCTTGACGAAAATACTAAGCAAAAGCTTCTCCAAAAAAGTCAAACTACCGCTCTATCTAGTGCACAAAGTGAGAAACTAGTAACAGTTGTAGGTGCTTCTGGTGATAAAGCACTGCCACCACAAGTCCAACAAGATAAACTTCTTGCATCAAGCAACCCGTTGATAGAAAAAGTTGAAGATCAGACTTTATCATTCGGTGATGAAGTAAAGGAGCATGGACAAGAGGATCAAGATTCTGTTCTAGGCAATGATACAAGTAAGCCAATTAGAACTGAGAATGGGAGAGAATGAAATGGAGTGACTGGGTTGGACCAACTATGCATGTAAAGTTAGATTCATGTTAATTATTCTTTTCTACCGTTTGGTATTTTGGCTTCTTCCTGCTTCTTTAATGTAAATGTGTAGGTTTCTCCTAGGTGTTGTCTATACTTGGGTAACAAATTACAGTTCCTTGATATTCCCTTGTTAATTATTGATTATCTCTATGCATTATTATTTCGTTAACATGATATCTCTTTCGCAAGTTGTGCAATCTTATATTAAAAAGACTAAGGCAAAAACTAATTTTCTTTTTTTACTTGCGAAATTGGTCAGATTTAGTCATACGTACAACGTAGTTGAGCTGTTTAGACAACCCCACTAACTTATTTTGCTGCACTTGTCTTTGTTGTTTTCCTTTTTGAATTAAGAAGGTAAAAAGTAAAGTTAGGTCAACTACAAGCTTCTTTTATTGAGATCTTTGTTCTCTTCCTTTAGTCTTGGAAAAAACGGAGTAAAGAACAATATTTTCTCCTCTTTTGTAAGTACCACTTTTGGGTACTGCAGCTCTTCTATCTTGCTCCCACTTAAATCCAAGGTTCAAACTCCTTAAGACCTAACCACACTTCATATGATGCAAATGAACCAAAGCCCTGGAAGCAACTACATAGTCTTGAATATGTAAGCGCAAATGACATTAATCAGCAGAGGCATTATTTTGAAAATAATTTACAACTGGATGAAACTGCATATGACATCATACTTGCTAATAACATCACCAATATCCAATTATTATCAAAGACAGATAGAGATATTGACAACTGGATGAACCTATTCACAGATATATTTACATCAAAGAATATTACAAGCATAATCACAACTTAGCTTTCCCTTCCAATTGTCTTTCTTTAACCATCATTCTTCTCTTCTCCTTGCAGCCAGTTTCAAATCACAAATTTACACCAATCGGAGACACAATTCTGAAAATCAGAGACACAAAGTACGCTATGATCATTGAAGTACCTAACTAGTTCCTAGACGATCCCTTTTTACAGGTTTATTTTCATTTCACTCCTAATTCGATATTTAAGCTTGTAATAGGTGGTAACAAAAACAGCTAAAGTTTGACCAATCTGGAGGGGCAGCAGCAAAGAAATCGAATCAACTCAGCTATTGCAGTATGTCAGCTGTACCGCAAAGATGAGAGCCACTGCTCCGTATACTTCTTATTCTCTGCATGTAAAAAATAAGTATGCAGAACACAATATTAAGAACTGAGCCAGCAACTATACCTCTATTTAATATTTGTTATTGGTTTTTCCCATGTCTAAATAATATAATATGCATCATTCAAAAAGTGAAATGACCAAAATTGGAAGGAAATAAAAGAGTGGAAATCGTAATGCTCGACCAGAAAAAATGGTTACATTTCAGAAGAATAAAGATTTCAAATTGGCAGTCCGGTAATGGCTAATGAACAGAGTTGCACAAAAATGTGAAGTCTTCCGATGCCAAGAAAGTAAAGATATGTACATCTCAACTAGTAAACAGAACCCCTGCAATCCTATAACTGGCTTGTTAACGATCACATAGACTCTACTAACTGAATATGGTACTAAATACTTCTCAACTGATCAAGCCGTGTAGGACACAGGAAAAAAATCTAACTTTTAATTTCAAAACGGAAATAAAAAGGGGCAAAGATCGGAGTAGTGTAGCACACAAGATACGGTGCTAGATATGAGTAACACTAATGTATAACAGGTTATCAATGAGAAATTCATTCTGGAGGTGTGCTGCATTAATGAGTTAAGATTACTCGTTAATAATCATCATCAACCCTACCACCAATCCTTGCCCTTCCTTCTGAAAACGACAAGGGGAGAAAAGAATCTTGAACTCATTCTAATTTCTCGAGATTACAGGAACCTCATTCAGTCACCACATTACATGAAAGGAAGCTTTCAGCAATCTTAACATTCGAAACTTGCACTAGATCTGCTAGTTATACTATCAGCACATTAACAAAGCGGAAATGGAGCGAAAAGCAGGAAAGCTCAATTCATCAATTTCTAAGCATGAAACAAAATGCTGCCTCTCGGTTCAAAATTCTACTTATAGCAACGGGAAGTTGACAGAACCTTCAAAAGGTAAAAGTCCGTGTTTTATCTGGTTTTTGCCGAAGCAGCCACTAGTTTCAACATCAATGTATATGTTTCTCATAGAATTACTTAGTAAGCCATTAGTAGCTATGCATATTATCAAGTGGTGAGAATTCTTTATGTCAGGAGTTTCATATACTTTAAATACGTGGTATCTGTCTGAGATGAATATAAATTTAACTATCTGAAACAAAAAATATATAATTGGTTCTATTGCACCAAAGAGAAACTAACAAAAGCAGATGTTGTATTTCCAAGAAACTAACTCTTACCAGAAGCATGTATATCCTTGAAGTTTCCAATGCCCTGCAGAAACTTGTCTTGTGCATTATCTTCCATGTTTGGGCGTCCACGTCCATAGCAAGGAACAAGCACAGCAAAACTATCATCTCTATTTTCATCACTGTGGAACTCCGGGCCATGTGGCTCCAACCATCCAATGGACCAATCCGAATCATCGGACTCGGACCCTGATACACATCCACCGTCCGATGGCACAAGAACAATATCATACTCCCTATCGATCTTGCGCTCCTCCCGACTCTGCCATTTTCTCTTAACCCTTCCATATGAGGAGGCAATATTCCGAGGGAACTTTAAAGTATCCAATTCCAACAAACCTGAATCAGGTGATGAATTTAAACAAGTCCCTTTCGAGATTTTTGGTTCTTGATGCTTTCCACTCCAAAGCCACCATGACAAAGGGGTAAATGCCAAGGCCATATCTTACTGAATCCTGATGATAATTGGAGGTACTAAATGTGTTATTTGTTCCTGTTCCAAAGAGATTCAGATAGTTAGAAGATGAATACATTCAAAATGATACAAACAGTATTAACACAACATGTTATACAATTTGAATCTCAAATATAAATAATTATAAAGCCATGGAACATAAATAAAGTGACATCTTCCTCCCCTCATTATGACCCATAATGTTGCCATCTTTGTGATAGAAGAATGTATATATCACCATTTTTTTTTTTAAATTTTTAAAAACATTCTAAGAAAATTCAAGCTCTTCCCATTTTTCCTCTTTTCCCTTTTCTACTTCCCCATAGCAATAAATCAGTCACTATAATCAGCTTGTAGCAAAGGTTTATAAAAAATTATAATATACCCCCTAGAAATAGGTCCTGATAGCAAATTAGAACCAGATATTTTGACCTTATTAATTAGCTCAAATTTTTATTGAAACTTAACTCAATTTTCAGGAATTGTGCAAAGTGGTGTTTCACAAAAATAAGAATTAAAATTCCAATTTCAGCCAGTCAAACATAAAGCAAGCACAAGAAAAAAGGACCGCAAAACAAAAATCAAGAATCCCAGTAAAGATCATAGCTTTGCAATTAGCTATGCTAAACTCTTCATAAATAAACAAACAAAATCTTTAAAAGATTCAAAAATAATTCCAACCAAAAAGAAAGCGACTTTATCAGAAACCCAGTACTACTTCTCAAAGAGAAAGAAGAATCATAGCTTTGCAATTAGCTAAAAGTCTTCATAAATAAACAAAATAATAATATCTTTTAAAAAAAACGAAAGAAAGCAACTTAAATATTCCTTCTCTATCAAACTTCATAAGTCGATCAAAAGTTTCAGTTGCAGAAAAAGAAAAAAAGAAATCTGCATACATATTGAAATACTTAGATCAATATGTATACCTGCTAAGCCTGAATTTACATGTAATTCTAAAAGGAGTCTTTTCTTCCTTTTTCTTTTTTCCTGTTTTATAAGGAAAAGGGGTCTTTTTTCTTTTCAATTTGAAGGAAAACAAAAAGAAAAAGAAATAGAAATAGGAATAGACAGTTTTCTTGAACGTTTGTGATAGTTTCCTTCAAGTATTCAACTACCAAACCTGAAGCTGAGTCTATTTAAAACACAGCTTAAGTTCTGAATTTAGAAAGGGCAATTATTCTCTGGTTTAAGGTACAGGTGAAGATGATGGAATTGATTTTTTATTGATAGGAATGAGGGTACAATTGTCTTTGTGGAGTTATCTGAGGGTGGTTCTGGCATTTTAAAAAAAAATGTGTATTGATTGGATATGAATATGATTGGTGAGCAAGCAACTGAAGAAAGATAAGTCAAATTAAAAGAAAAGTGCTGCCAGGTCAGATGATATGCCACGGTGGCAGTGGGACCAGGAGCTAGGATAACGTTGCTTGTCAATTTCTTGTCTGTGTGGTTCAAGTAATTTGGCCACTAGTTAGCTTATTAGCTAGTTGGATTGAACAGTAGGCCTCTAATGTCTTGGTGTACCAAGAAAATAAAAATAATTCATCTGTTTTTTAAAAAATAATGAACAAATTCGGAGTATAAAGATTAAATTTCCTATTTGTTTGTCTTTACTTGGACAAATGTTTTTATAAATTCGAAAACTGAATCTATATAATTAAAAATTAAATAAAAGTATTATAAGTTACATATTTTAATAATAAACAGCATTTTATATACAAAAGTTTTGGTAAGTGGCTCTAATGTCGCTGTAAAATGGGAAAGGTAAATCTAGTTTAGTTAAGGACAACACGAGTTACTTGAGTACAAATCAAACTAGAAGCCTAGTTGTTGTTGGCCACAACTTTTGAAAATGCCTCCATGTTTGCCTCTCATAAAGAAATGTATCCAGTTGTTAGACTGGTTAAAGCATATAATGGACAAAGACAATTCTAGCGAGACAGTTTGAGAATTAGTACAATTAGGTTTACATTTATGACTTTGTGTGTTACCATTGATTACGGTTAACCTCCAAAAGACAATAGAACAATGATATGTACGGACCTAAGGGTGTGTAGGTACGATTTTTTCAATTATCAAACCAAATTAATTGTGTCAGATATTAAATTTAAATGCCAAATCAAACTAATAAAATTCGGGGTCTTTAATCTCGAATTTTCGGGTTATTCGATTTTTTTCCGGAAAATCTTCGTAGCACAAAACATATAATTTGTGCTCAAAATATTTCTTTAATCCTAGTAAGATACAACTATATAAGGTATTTTTCAAAAAAATAATACAAAAGATGTGTCATGGCATTATCCTAAAATATTCAACAATAAAGACAATAAAATTATGTAATATAAAAATTTGCTAAATAAAAAGCCATGATAAAAATAAACATAATCTAAAAATACTAAGTCATGCCAAAATAAATAGACTAATAAGGGAATACTAATTACATGACTAAACACTAAAGAAAAATAAAAATAGATTATGCATTTTTATCTAAATTTCGCAAAACAAAAAATACATATTCAATACGTTGACCATAGTATTGAATTGAAAGTCTTTTGTTAGCATTAGTATTGATTTGATTTTGATTTGGGCTTTTGTTAGCATTATTTAAGTTACTAATATTAATGACTATAAAACTTATTGGAGCATTCAAAAGTTCTAAGTTCAACCTTTAAATATTACCTTAAAAAATAAAATTATGAAAAAGCTTAAGAAATATTTATAAATTACATCACAATAAGTATATTTATATATACTAAATATATAATATCGGGTAAGTTTAATTTCGGTTTGACTTTCTTTAGTTAAATCAAAACAAATCAATTATGGTCAAGTTTTTTTTCATCAACCAACCAAATCAAACCAAACCATAGTCGGATTTTTTTTCTTGATTTGATTCAAATAATCAGGTTGGTTCGATTTATCGTTTTCCTTTGTATACCCTTGATAGGAGCAGTGGCGGAGGAAGGATTACCGCAAAAAGTTAAAAATATTGTAACTAGTGGAAATAAAATTAATGACCTTATAAAAGTTTTGAACCTCCTTGACCACTAAGCTATGCTTTTGGATTGTGTCAAGGGAATTCAAAAAATAATATCTAGAGGTAAAAAAAATAAATTTCACCTTTTATATACATTATAATTTTTTGACGAAAGGGGTTTGAGTGAACACCCTTCCGCTCTAAATCTGCCCTTGTGTCCCGAACCATAAACTAATGCGTAAAAAAAAAGAATTAACTACATACAATACATTCATACTATGTGTGCTATATACGAGTCTGTGCTAACGTCCCACGTTAACGGCTGACTTTTTTTTTTGGGTGGTAAAATTACATAATGCTTGGTAACATGCGCTATGCACACCAAGTGTCACGTATCAGTGTGACACAATTTGAATTAGAGATCAAGAAGGAATTGTGGAGGGGCTCCTTAGTTAATTACTCCATCCGGTCCAAAATAAGTGATTTTTTGAATATTTTCACACAGATTAAGAAATTCACTTTTTAGCATTAATTAGCAATGGAATTGATCATATTAACATTTACCATCTCACATAAACACTCCTAACACGTATTCTAACACTATTTACTCCAAGAACAATGTAGGAAAAAAATAATTAATTCATTCTTGAAATCTGGAAAAATCACTTATTTTGGACCACAAGAAAAAGGCAAAAAAATCATTTATTTTGGACCGGAGGGAGTATAATTGTTTATTAGTCCTTATGTCATAGCCTCCTGGTTTAGGAATATTACAATTTAGTCTATAGTACACAGTCTAATGAATCAAGGGCACCTATCCATTAGGTACCAATGACCAATACAATTGTGCCTCTATCATCTTTATATTCTGTTTCTATGCATTGTAATCATCAATCAGATTTTATGAATCCAAATTACTGTTTTGCTTAGCTTTTTTCATTCTTTTCCTTTCTTTGTTCACGAGCTGCCTTCAATCCAACTGCTCTACCTTAACACGCTACATTTTTGGTATCAGCAGCATCCATTTTGGGCAACCATGGTGGATAAGACCCGACACTCCGACGGAGGGGATGGTACTTCCAACCTCGAAACACAGATCCAAGCTTTCATAAAAACCTCTAGAAAGAGGATTGAGGACTTGGAGGAGTTGCAGAAAAAATGAGAAATAGCATACTAACGTTTGGAATCGTTGGTGGTGGATATTCATCGGAGGGAAGATTTCCGGAAGGAAGTACAGTCTGACATGGCGCTAGCTCAGGAAGGTACATGGAGCTCCTCGAACTCGATGATGCCCTTAACCTTGGAATTTTTAACTCCACAACTTCATCTTTCCAATTGCCATCTTACCCATCCTTAGCCTCTTTCTCCTCGTATACACCAATAATGACTACAACACAAATCTCGTCATAGGCCTAGATGGGAATTTCGACCCAAATGCCTACATACCCATACACTACTTTCATACCCCCTCCTTATAACACACCAGCCTATTTTCCTACCCCACCTGAAGCCCAATCTCAACAATTGCGCATGCCAAAGGGTAAATGCCTTTCCCAGAATTTGATGGTAATAATCCTTGAGCTTGGATTTGGCGTCGTGTTCATTATTTCAAAATGTAGCGTGTCCCTGAGGTCGAAAAACTAACATACGTAGCCATCAATACCAGGGAGGCCATTGATAACCGGTACGATTCTTATATGATAGACCATGGAGGTTATGTTACTTGGCCCCAATTTTATGTTGATATTTGTGAACGTTATGGTCAATCCAAGGCCATTAATGAAATCACAGAGTTCAACCGATTGCAAAAGTGGGCTGATGTGGACAGTTTCCAAAAGAAGTTCGGGATCTACGTTGTCATGTGTTACGAGCTAGGCCCTATTTAGATGAGGCTTATTTCATTGAATGCTTTGTGGGCGGCCTAAAAGAAGAACTTGGGCCATTGGTTGATGTGGCTAACCCATAAACTTTGTTAGAAGCATACAAGTTTGCCAAATGTTATGAGTGTTCTCTCAATGCTTCTACCAAACAGACCTTGTCCAAAATGCCCAAGCCCAACCCATCATAGTATCCAGCTAAAGCCCAGGTTCCTTTTTCTGCTGGCCGAAGCTCGGGAAATAACTTCAAGGTGATGGGCCAGAAAAACCTTTCTATCGAGGCCTTGAGAGAGCAGAACCTGTGTTTCAAGTGTCATGATAAATACTCTCCTGGTCACCAATGCAAGCCCAAGGCATTGAATACGATGGAAGATGAGGAGACATTTATGGAGGCCCTTGATGTAGAATTACAGAATGATGCAACGGGTGAAGGAGAGGCTGAACAAGCAGAGGTAACTATTAATGCTATGCTGGGCCAAAATGGGTCCTCCACTACAATCCATATTGAAGGGCGGGTAAGAAAATTTCCTGTTATGGTCCTTAACAATAGCGGAGCAACGCATTGCTTTGTAGATCCCCGAGTTATTAAACAATTGCAGCTGAACATGGTACCTACTGACCAGATCATGAACTTGAAGGTGGCTAATGGCCAGATAATAAAAGCAACCAAAGGTGCTCAAATTTTTCGTGGACAATGAATGGAGAGGCCTTTGTGTGGGACTTGAATGTGTTTGAAGCAGGTGGTAGTGACATTGTACTTGGAATGGATTGGCTCGATTCTATAACGCCTGTTTTGTTGCACACTGGTCCTCGTAGCATCTCATTTTCAGAGGTGAAAGGCTGGTCACATTAACTAGCAGTGACGATGTGTGCTTGATTGAATCGGTGATGCTAAATCTATACAACGATTGTTAAAGGTGAGTCGTTGTATCATGACAACCTAGTTGCTATCTATTGTAGCTGCTGACCCTCTGTTGGAATTAGCTGAGCCCATTAAGTCTTTAATTAAATACTTTGCCAATATCTTTAAAGAACCTCACGGACTTCCACTAGAAAGAGACTGTGACCATGCAATTGAACTAGAGCTTGAAGCTAAGCCCATCAATCAAAGATGTTACAGGTATTCGTTTGAACAAAATAACACCATTGAAATAATGGTGAAAGAGATGCTGGATGCGCAAATTGTTGTACCCAGTACTTCCCCATTTGCTTCTCCAGTTATTTTGGTAAAGAAGAAGGATGCCACATGGAGGTTTTGTGTGGACTGTCGAAGGCTTAATAACATCACAATTAAGAATAAATATCCAATTCTGGTAGTTGAAGATTTGCTTGACTAACTTAATGGGGTTACTTACTTTTCCAAGCAAGATTTGAGGTCCGAATACCATCAAATACATATGAGGCAAGGGTATGAATTCAAGACGGTATTTACAACTCATCGTGGATTGTGGGAGTTTAGAGTAATGCCTTTTGTCCTTACTAATGCACCAACTACATTTCAAGCTTTGATGCATAAACTTTTCAGTCCATATTTAAGGAAATTTGTCCTTGTTTTCTTTGATGACATATTAGTATACAGTATGTCCCTAGAAGATCATTTGCAACATTTGTAAATGGTATTTGAAGTTCTAATGGCCAATTTGTTGTTCGCTAAGATGTCAAAATGCTGTTTTGCCCGAACCCAAATTGAATACTTGGGCCATTTGATATCAGGCCAATGGGTGAGTACCGACCTATCAAAGATTGAAAAAATGGTGGATTGGCCTTATCCACAAAATGTACGAGATCTAAGGGGATTTCTTGGGTTAACAGGCTATTATAGACGATTCATTAAGCATTTTGCAATTATTAGTCGGCCCCTAACCGAATTGTTAAAAAAGGAGCATTCAGTTGGAGTGAAAAAGCTTCTTTGGTGTTTGATGAACTGAAAAATGCCATGATTAGAGCTTCTGTTCTGGGACTTCTTGATTTATCCGTTCCATTTATTATTGAGGTTGATGCAAGTGGGATAGGGATTGGAGCAGGCTTGTTGCATAATCACAAGGCAATAGCTTTTCTGAGCCAAGCCTTGTGCCCAAAACATTTGGGCTTGTCCACGTATGAGAAGGAACTATTAGCCTTATTATTGGCAATAGACAAATGGCGGCATTACCTTCAGCCCAACCATTTTATTATCCGGATAGACCACTTCAGCCTCAAATTCTTGAAATATCAAAGGGTGACTATGACTTTGCAACATTAATGTGTCTCCAAACTTAACGGCCTCGGCTATGAAATACAATTTCGTAAAGGGGTTGATAACATTGTTGCAAACTCTTTATCCAGATGAACCCAATAGCGAAGGGATTGGGCCATCAGAATGCTATGGACTATCAGTTGTTCAACCCAAATAGGTTCACGAGCTAATTGACAACTATGATGGGGATCAAGAAGCCCAAAAGTTGATTGCACAATTAAATCTGGACTCAACTGCTGTTCCAAATGTTACTTTTATCAAGGGAGTCTTATGAATGAATGGCAAGTTATGGGTGGGTAATAATGGCCAAATCAGAGACAAGATAATTGAGCAAATGCATTGCACCCGGGGAGGGGGGGTCATTCTGGGATCCTAGGTACTCAGCAAATGGTGAAAGCTAACTTCTTTTGGCCGAGTATGATGAAGGATATCAAGGAAAAGGTCAAAGCTTGTGATACTTGCTAGAGAAACAAAGCTGAACATGTACCATACCCGGGCCTTTTGCAACCTCTGCCAGTACCATCTAAAGCTTAGGAACATGTGACTATGGACTTTATTGAAGGTCTGCCCAACTACTTTGGAAAGAATACAATTCTGTTGGTTATTGACATATTCACAAAGTATGCACATCTCTTCACTCTAGCTCATCCATATAATGCTTCACAGGTAGCTCAATTATTCTTGGATAATGTTCGCAAGCTACATGGGGTCCCAAAATCCATCCTTTCCTATATAGATCCCATATTTTTTTCTCTTTTAAACCCATCCCAAATTAGGAGGATCTATAGTGTTTCCACACTTCCCCTCAAACGTGACTCGAACTCAGGACCTAACGGTCGTAGGTGAAGGTGTTTACCAACTGAGCAAGCCTCACTTGTCATAGATCCCATATTCACTAGTTTGTTTTGGAGGGAAATGTTCAAAGGATTACAGGTAGAGCAACGCGTAAGTTCAGATTATCATCCACAGACTGATGGCCAATTGGAGAGGCTAAACCAATGTGTTGAAACTTCCCTACGATGCATGACTGGTCACAAGCCCAAGAATTGGAGCAAATGGATTTCTATGGCTGAATATTGGTACAACACAAACTTCCAATCGGCTATTGGCATGACACCCTTCAAGGCTCTCTACGGATATGACCCTCCACTTCCAAGTTTCGAGCTTATTGCACAATCAAGGTGGAATCTGTGGATCAAGTATTGAAAGAGAGGCAGCTACTGGATCAAATATTGAACGATAATTTGGTCCAAGCTCAGAATCGCATGAAACAATTTGCAGATTTGAAAAAGAGTGAAAGGAAATTAGGGAGGGG
>MU758697.1:28904-67395 GCA_026770625.1 Nicotiana glauca
GGGGGGGGGGGGGGGGGGGGGAGATATGGTTTACCTCAAATATCAACCTTATTGGTAAATGTCTATGGCTGTTCGGAAGAACCTTAAATTATCAGCAAGATTTTTTAGCTTATATGAAATTAGTCAAAAAGTTGAAGCTGTCGCTTATGAGCTCAAGCTGCCAGTAGGTTCAAAAATTCATCTTGTCTTTCATGTGTCGCAACTAAAAAAGAAGATTGACGATCAAGTGATTCCTTCCATGGACCCTCCCTACTGCAGCAATGAAGGACAAATATTAACCGAGCCCATAGCTATTCTAGAAAAAAAAAAATGATTAAGAAAGGCAACAAAGCAGTTGTCCAAGTGCTTGTCTAGTGGGCAAATCTTTCAAAAGAAGAAGCAACATGGGAGGATTATCATTTCCTCAAATCACAGTTTCCTGGATTTGATATTTGACGCCATGAATTTTCTTAAGGGGAGTGGAATTTTCACAAATTAGTGTGACACAATTTGAATTAGAGATCAAGAAGGAACTGGGAGGGGCTCCTTAGTTAATTATAATTGTTTATCAGTCCTTATGTTATAGCCTCCTAGTTTAGGAATATTACAATTCAGTCTATAGTACACATACTAATGAATCAAGAACACCTGTCCATTAGGTACCAATGGCTAGTACAGCTGTGCCTCTATCATCTTTATATTCTGTTTCTATGCATTGTAATCATCAATCAAATTTTATGAATCCAAATTACTGTTTTGCTTAGCTTTTTTTTTCATTCTTTTCCTTTCTTTGTTCACGAGCTACCTTCTATCCTACTACTGTAGCCTAACACGCTACACCGAGTATATTTAATGTTGTAAACAAAATATTGGTTGGTGCATCGGTTAATTGGCAAGTGCAATGGTGGCCATATCCTTTGTATTGGTGAGTTTGATTTTAGCCTTTCACAATATTATTTTTTATTCAGTTTTTCTTAATCTTTTTTCATCTCTTATAATATTATAGAAGGCTACAATTGAACTCACGACACAAAGGCTATAGCCATCATTCGATTTTCCACTTAACCAATGCACCAATCAGCACTTTGTTGCTCATTTAAAATGTTAAATATACTTGGTGTGCATAGCACTATGTATTATTACAAAAAAGAAAAAGAAAAAAAAAGAACTCGAGAACGGCTTAACGTGGGACGTTAGCTCAAACCCATGTATAGCGTGTGCATATCATGTACTATGTGTAATGTTTTTTTTAAAAAAAAAAACATTTGTATGGGTTTTTATATTTATTTTTGTGGTCTCATTTTGATTCCAGACTGATATCGGATTCGTTAGCTTTTCTTTTAAATAATATTGTATTCCCCGTTCTAAACCTCTTCCTCCCTTTAAAAAAAAGAAAAAAATTGTATTGGTGGGAAAAAGACATGACACGTGGACTATCATCAAGGTGACAGGGTATGACACGTGGATCATCAACAAAGTGACATGTGACATTCCTAATTAGACGAGTTACAGAATTCAAGGAGGCATGGGAGGAAGACGCCGGGGTTATTTTGAGAAAAAAATCAGTTCTGACACTTGGGAAAGAATAAATAGGAGCGGAATATATAAAGACCATTAAAGAAGGAAGATGCACGAATCCAGTACAAATAAGGAAGGAAAATCGACATTAATCACGGTTGCGAGAAATCATCAATCATAAATGCTTCCATTACAATTGTATATGGTAATGGATAATTGTGATGACCCAAAAGGATCATCACTTGTTCTAAAATAAAATTCTACATTTCGAGGCCTTAAAACCCTCTCTTAGAATCACCTGGATTTGCATGCGCAATCCGGGCGCATAGTCGGAAAGCCTAAATATAAAAATCTGTGAAAAATGATAAGTTTTGACTATAAAATAAATTAATTTGACTTCGATCAATATTTTAGGTAAACAGAACCGGACCCGTGATTTGACGGTCCTGGCGGGTCCGTAGGAAAATATGGGACTTGGGCGTATGCCCGGAATCGAATTCCGAGGTCCCAAGCCCGAGAAATGAATTTTTGAAAGAAATTATTATCTGAAATTGTTTATAAGGTTTGGAAATGAATTTTGATTAGAACATGTTGGTATCGGGCCCATATTTTAGTTCCGGCACCGAGTACAGGTCATATAAATGATTTAAGATAACTTTGTGAAGTTTGGAAAGAAACGGAATCCATTTGACGTGATTCGGACCTTAAATGCAAATTTGCTGTTTAAAGAAGTTTTGAGAAATTTCATTGATCTTGAGGTTTAATTCGATGTTCATGATGTTATTTTGGTAATTTGAGTACACGAATAAGTCCGTATGATATTTTTGAGGTTGTATGCATATTTAGTTTGGAGCCCCGAGGGCTCGGGTGAGTTTTGGATAGGCTACGGATGAAATTTTGGACTTAAGGAATTGCAGGCCTGCAGGCTTCGCATTTCACAAACCCCCTTCGCAATTCCCAGGTTCACATTTACCAAATATTTTTTGTAATTACCAGGCTTGTTCGCATTTTCAAACTTACTTCGTAATTCCCAGGTTCGCATTTTCCAAATATTTTTTGTAATTACCAGGCTTGTTCGCATTTTCCAAACTTTCTTCGCAATTCCCAGATTCGCATTTCCCAAACATTTTTCGCAATTCCCAAGCTTATTCGCATTTCCCAAACTGTTTTCACAATTCCCAGGTTTGCATTTCCCAAACTATTTTTGCAATTCCCAAGCCAACAGAGGTTGGTTCGCAATTGCGAACCCTGTTTGCAATTCCCATATCAGAGACCTGCAACTTTTATACTTAGACGATTTTAAACCCATTTTTCATATTCTCTCAAAACCAAAACACACTTAGGCGATTATTCAAGGGTTTCTTCTTCTCCAAATCAATTGTAAGTAATCTTTAACTAACTTCCTTCAATTCTTAATATCTTTTAACATGATTTCAACTTCAAATCAATAATTTTCATGGGGGAAATTGGGTATTTTGGGTAGATTCTAGGTTTTTCAAAAATTGGGGATTTGAACCTCGATTTGAAGTCTGATTTCAAAATAAATTATATATTTGGGTTCGTGGAAAAATGGGTAATCGGGTTTTGATTCGAACCTTGGGTTTTGACCATGTGGGACCGGAGGTGATTTTTGACTTTTTGGGAAAAACTTTGGAAAATTCATTTTCATGCATTCAAATTGATTCATTTAGCGTTTATTGATGTAATTAAGTAAATTGTGACTAGATACGAGCGAATTGATGGTGGAATCAAGGGGTAAAGCTATAATTGGATCGTGAATTGTGTTCGTGGCATCGAGGTAAGTGTTTGGTCTAACCTTAGCTTGAGGGATTTGGAGTTCAGTCTTATTTGCTATGTGGTAATTGTTGAGTACAATGTATAGGCATGGTGACAAGTATCTATACGTTGGTGTCTCACATGCATGTGGTCTTATATTGTGATTTTTATGACTTCGTTGTATCTTTCATGTCTTAGTGATGGTTTCTATATGTTATGTAAAGCTTGTGGAAGGAATTGTGACCAATGAACATTTAAGGAGCATTGGCTCAAGTTGTGTAACAAATTATGAAAGTGTAAGTGATAATTGAATCTCTAGAGCATTAGCTCGAGTTATGAAGTGAATTGCAAAGTAAAAGTGAGAAAGAAAAGAAGTTATTATGTTGACACCCTTGCCGGGCTATTGTTGATTTATTGGTTATCTCTCATGCTGGGATGTTAATATTACTGATATTGTTCCCTTGCCAAAATTTATTTGTTGAATTGTTGCTCCCTTGCCGGGATCTTTATTACAATTTCATTTATTCCCTTTCCCTATTATTTGTGATTGTTGTTTGGGTGAGGAAGAGAGTTAAAGAACGAAGGGTGATGTCGTGCATTGTTTATCTCATGAGGAAAGAGTGTAAAATACGAAGGGTGATGCCGTGCCGCACGATGTACCATTCCATGCCTATTATATTGATTTCATGGTAAGGAAAGAGTGTAAAGCATAAAGGGTGATGCCGTGCCGCCAATGTACCATTCCGTGCCTATTGTATTGATTCTTATATTGAGGACAAGTGTAAAAGAGCGAAGGGTGATGTCGTGCACTTATCCTTAATTTCCCTGATTCTTGCTGATAATTGAGTTATGTTGTCCTTTACGTTTATTTATTGATTTTCTATTGTTATTTGATCTTATTTCGAGGTTATATATTCCCTTACCCTATTTGCCTTGTGATTGTTTTTTGGGTGAGGAAGAGCATAAAGCATGAAGGGTGATGCCGTGTATTGTTTTGGTGAGAGAGAGTAAAAGCACGAGGGTGATGCAATGCACTTGACTTTGATTTTTTTAATTTTTATTGATGACTGTGTTATGATTTCTCTACACTAAATTGTTGGCTTCCTGTTGATACTTGTTGTGCTCCGCGACATAATTTCCCCTTCCTATTTTAAATTAAACTATGGTGATCCTCATATTTATTTGTTGCTTTTCTGTTACTATTCGGTGTTTCCCCGCATCATGTTTTCCCCCTCCCATACTTGACTGTATATGACTGTTTCTTTTTGTACTTCTTTTCTGCTGTATATAGTTAAATTGCTCATGTTTATTTGGTAGTCTAGTCCTAGCCTCATCACTACTTCGTCGAGGTTAGGCTAGACACTTACCAGCACATGGGGTCGGTTGTGCTGATTCTACACTCTGCACTCTTTTGTGCAGACCCCAGTGTTGTAGACTTTGGACCACAGAGGGATTGCTGATTCTTGTTCATCAGGCGACTCGAGGTAGTCCTGCTGGCGTCCGTAGGCCTTGGCGTCTCCTTCCATCTACTATTCATGTTTCTTTCATGTATTTCCAGAGACAGTGTTGTATCTATTTCTTTCAGACCTTTATTTGTAGTATTCTTAGACCGTCTGTGATACTGTGACACCAGTTCTGGATAGTCGAGGTTCAAACAGTTGTATTAGATATTCGTGGTCAATTAGCTTATGGCTTCTTTCTTCCGCTTATGTTAAATTCCACTGTTTAAATGTTATTATCATTATTAGAATTGCCAATGAATGTAAAATGGAAAAAAGGGGTAAATTGTAAAATTTATTGGCTTGCCTAGATCGTACTAGTATGCGCCATCACCACTCCCGAGGGTGGGAATCCGGATCATGAAAAGTTAGTGTCAGAGCTCTAGATTACATGTGTCTCACAGTTCACAGACAAGCTTAGTAGAGTCTGAGGGATCGGTATGGAGACGTCTGTATTTATCCCCCAAAGGCTACAGAGCTAGGAAAAACTTCACATTCATTCTTTCTTGTCGTGCGATTTTGTTCTCTCAATGCTAAATTGAAACCTCTACTCTTGTTCTTTCGCGAATGAAGAGGTCATGTACCGCTTCTTCAGCCGGGCAGCAACATAGATTGGTGATAGATCAGCTACGTCTTTGGAGGCTTTGTGGAGATTGGATAAGCTTCCCCAAGCTCTTCACTATTACATTCAGCAGTGCATCTACTGAGGATCCCCAGGATCATCAACACAACTGTCATGAGGTTCTCAGAAACATGGGGATAGTTGATACCAATGGGGTCGATTTTTCTACTTTTCGTTTGTCTAGATCCTCCAAGACTTGGTGGAGAGATTATTATTTGGCTAGACCAGCATGATCACTAGCTTTGACTTGGGAGAAGTTCACATAGCTATTTCTGGAGAAGTTTCTCCACATCACCCAGAGAGAGGTATTAGAGGGGGAGGTAGAGGTATTAGAGGTAGAGGTAGAGATGCTAGAGGTGGAGGTAAATGTATTAGGGGTGTAGGTGCAGGTATTGTTCTGGCTTGTGATAGCGAAGCTTCAATTTTATTTTGCACCGTATCTGGTCATGCCTAGTGATTCTTTAAGTGCCCCTATTTATGTGTCTACGCCGGTGGGTGATTCTATTGTGGTGGATCGCGTCCATTGTTTATGTATAGTGGTTATTGGAGGTCTTGAGACTCGTGTAGATTTGCATCTTCTGGACATGGATAATTTCGGTGTTATATTGCTGATGGACGTGTTATCACCTTACCACGCTATCTTGGACTGTCACGCCAAGACTGTCACCTTAGCTTTACCGGGTTTGCCTCATTTAGAGTGGAGAGGGACTCCTGGTCATTCTACCTGTAGTGTTATCTCTTATGTGAAGGCTTGACGTGTGGTCGAGAAGGGGTGTTTGGCCTATTTGGCATATGTTCATGATTCTAGTGCTGAGGTTCCTTCCATAAATTCTATGTCCGTTGTTCGTGAGTTTCCTGAGGTTTTCCCTTCAGACCTGCCGGGTATGCCACCCGACAGGGATATTGATTTGGCTCCGGGCACTCAGCCCATCTCTATCCCGCCGTATCGTATGGCCCCGCCTAAGTTGAAAGAGTTAAAGGACCAGTTGTAGACTTGCTTGAGAAGGGTTTCATTAGACCCAGTATTTTGCCTTGGGGTGCCGCGGTGTTGTTTGTTAAAAAGACGGATGGGTCGATGCGAATGTGTATTGATTACCGGTAGATTAACAAGGTTACAATCAAGAATAAGTATCCATTGCCGAGGATTGATGATTTGTTTGATCAGCTTCAGGGTGACAAGGTATTTTTGAAGATTGACTTTAGATCTGGCTACCATCAGTTGAGGATTAGGGCATCTGATGTCCCTAAGATAGCTTTCCGCACTTGCTACGGGCATTATGAGTTCTTGGTGATCTCATTTGGGTTGACAAATGGCCCAGCAGTTCCTATGGATTTGATGAACCAAGTGTTCAGGCCTTATTTGGATTCGTTCGTAATAGTCTTCATGATGATATTATGATATATTTACGCATTCGGGAGGAGCACGAGCAGCATCTTAAAGTGGTTCTTCAGACTTTGAGGGATAGTCAGTTGTATGCCAAGTTTTCGAAGTGTGAGTTCTGGTTGAGTTCAGTTGCATTCCTGGGTCATGTTGTATCAGTATAGGGTATTCAGGTTGATCCGAAGAAGATTGAGGTAGTCAGGAACTGGCCTAAACCAGCATCATCTACAGAGATTCAGAGTTTCTTGGGATCGTTAGGCTACTACCGTCGATTCGTAGAGGGGTTTTCATCTATCGCAACCCCGATGACCAGGTTGACCCAGAAAGTTGCCCAGTTCAGGTGGTCGGATGGGTGTGAGGCGAGCTTTCAGAAGCTCAAGACAACTCTGACTACGGCACCGGTGTTGGTTTTTCCTACAGGTTTTAGGCCTTATACAATTTATTGTGATGCATCTCGTATTGGACTTGGTACAATATTGATGCAGGATGGCAAGGTCATTGCCTATGCTTCGCGACAGTTGAAGATTCATGAGAAGAACTATCCGATTCATGATTTAGAGTTGGCAGCCATTGTTCATGCATTGAAGATTTGGAGGCATTATCTGTATGGCATGGCATGTGAGGTGTTCACGGATCACAAGAGCCTTCAGTATTTGTTCAAGTAAAAGGAGTTGATTTGAGGCAGAGAGGTGGTTGGAGTTGTTGAAAGATTATGATGTCACTATCTTATATTACCCGAGAAAGGCCAATGTGGTGGTCAATGCCTTGAGTAAGAAGTCAGCCAGTATGGGAAGTTTAGCTTATATTCCGGTCGGTGAGAGACCGCTTGCTTTGGATATTCAGGCTTTGGCCAATCAGTTTATGAGACTGGATGTTTCTGAGCCCAGTCGTATGTTAGTTTGCACGGTCACTCGTTCTTCTTTATTGGAGCATATTCGTGATAGGCAGTATGATGATCCCCATTTGTGTGTCCTCAGAGACACAGTGCAGCACGAAGATGCCATGCAGGTTACTTTGGGTGATGATGGAGTTTTGAGATTGTAGGGTCGAGTTTATTTGCCTAATATGGATGGACTCCGAGAGTTTATTTTAGAGGAGGCCCATAGCTCCAGGTACTCTATTCATCCGGGCGCGGAGAAGATGTATCAGGATTTGCATTAGCGTTATTGGTGGCGGAGAATGAAGAAGGATATCATTGTATATGTGGCTCGATGTTTGAATTGTCAGCAGGTTAAGTACGAGCATCGGAGGACTGGTAGTTCATTTTAGAGGATTGAGCTTCCCGAGTGGAAGTGGGAGCGGATCACTATAGATTTTGTTGTTGGACTCCCGCAGACTCGGAGGAAGTTCGACGCAGTATGGGTCATTGTTGATAGGCTGACAAAGCCAACACATTTCATTCCTGTGGAAGTCTTCTATTCTTCTGAGAGGTTAGCTGAGATCTATATCTAAGAGACTGCTCACCTTCATGGTGTGCTCCTGTCTATCATTTCAGACCGAAGTACACAGTTTACCTCGCATTTTTGGAGAGCAGTTCAGTGAAAGTTGGGCACGCGGGTTGAGTTCAGCATAGAGTTTCATCCTCATACGGACGAGCAGTCCGAGTGGACTATTTAGATTTTGGAGGATATGCTCCGAGCTTGTGTCATTGACTTTGGAGGCTCATGGGATCAGTTTTTGCCTTTAGCGGAGTTTTCCTACAACAACAGCTACCAGTCGAGTATCCAGATGGCTTCTTATGAGGCTTTATATGGTAGGCGATGTCGGTCTCCGGTTGGATGGTTTAAGCCGAGAGAAGCTCGGTTGTTGGGTACGGATTTGGTTCAGGATGCCTTGGACAAGGTCAGGATCATTCAGGATAGGCTTCATACAGCTCGTCCAGGCAAAAGAGTTATACCGACCGCAAGGTTCGAGATTTGGCTTTCATGGTCGGTGAGCGGGTATTGTTTCAAGTGTCGCCTATGAAGAGCGTTATGAGATTTGGGAAGAAGGGCAAGCTTAGCCCTAGGTTCATTGACCCGTTTGAGATTATTGATCGAGTGGGAGAGGTGGCTTATAGACTTGCATTGTCGCCGAGCTTATCAGCCGTGCATCCAGTGTTTCATGTGTCCATGCTTTGAAAATATCACGGCGATCCATCCCACGTGTTAGATTTCAACACTGTCCAGTTGGACAAGGACTTGTCTTATGAGGAGGAGCCGATAGCTATTCTAGACCGGCAGATTCGTCAGTGGAGATCGAATAGTTTTCCTTCTGTTCGTGTTTACAGGAGAGGTCAGCCTTCTGAGGCATCGACCTGGGAGTCCGAGTCTGATATGCGGAGCCGTTATTCCCATCTTTTCCCTGACTCAGGTATTTCCTTCTTTTGTCCGTTCGAGGATGAACGGTTGGGTCATCACTTGTTCTAAAATGAAATTCTACGTTCTGAGGCCTTAAAAACCTCTCTTAGCATCACCTTGGTTTGCATGCACAGTCCGTGCGCGTAGTCGGAAAGCCTAAATGTGAAAATCTGTGAAAAATGATAAGTTTTGACTATAAAATGAATTAATTTGACTTTGGTCAACATTTTGGGTAAACGGACCCGGACCCATGATTTGACGGTCCCGGAGGATCCGTAGGAAATATGAAACTTAGGCGTATGCCTGGAATCGAATTTCGAGGTCCGAAGCCCGAGAAATTAATTTTGAAAGAAATTGTTTTCTGAAATTATTTATAAGGTTTGGAAATGAATTTTGATTAGAACATATTGGTATCGGGCTCGTATTTTGGTTCCGGCGCCTGGTACAGGTCTTATATATGATTTAACATTATTCTGTGAAGTTTGGAAAGAAACGTAATTCATTTGACGTGATTCGGACCTTAAATGAAAATTTGATGTTTAAAGAAGTTTTGAGAAATTTTATTGATCTTGAGGTTTAATTCGATGCTCATGATGTTATTTTGGTGATTTGAGTACACGAATAAGTCCGTAGGATATTTTTGAGATTGTGTGTATATTTGGTTTGGAGCCCCGAGGGTTAGGGTGAGTTTTGGATAGGCCATGAGGTGAAATTTTAGACTTAAGGAATTGCAGGCCTGCAGGCTTCGCATTTCCCAAACCCCCTTCGCAATTCCCAGGTTCACATTTCCCAAACATTTTTTGCAATTACCAGGCTTGTTCGCATTTCCCAAACTTTCTTCACAATTCCTAGGTTCGCATTTCCCAAACATTTTTCGCAATTCCCAGGCTTGTTTGCATTTCCCAAACTTTTTTCGCAATTCCCAGGTTCACATTTCCCAAACTATTTTCGCAATTCCCAAGCCAGCAGAGGTTGGTTCACAATTCACATATCAGAGACCTGCAACTTTTATACGTAGATGATTTTAAACCCAGTTTTCATATTCTCTCAAAACCTAAAAACACTTAGGCAATTTTTCGAGGATTTCTTCTTCTCCAAATCAATTGTAAGCCATTTTTAACAAACTTCCTTCAATTCATCACATCTTTTAACATGATTTCAACTTCAAATCATGAATTTCATGGGGAAAATTGGGTGTTTTGGGTAAAACCTAGGTTTTTCAAAAATAAGGGATTTGAACCTCGATTTGAGGTTCGATTTTAAAAAAAATTATATATTTGGGTTCGTGGGGGAATGGGTAATCGGGTTTTTGTTCGAACCTCGGATTTTGACCATGTGGGCCCGTGGGCGATTTTTGACTTTTTTGGGAAAAAACTTTGGGAAATTCATTTTCATGCATTCAAATTGATTCATTTAGCGTTTATTGATGTTATTAAGTAAATTGTGACTAGATATGAGCGAATTGGTGGTGGAATCAAGGGGTAAAGCTACAATTGGATCGTGAATTGTGTTCCTGGCATCGAGGTAAGTGTTTGATCTAACCTTAGCTTGAGGGATTAGGAGTTGAGTCTTATTTGCTATGTGAAAATTGTTGAGTACGATGTATAGGCATAGTAACGAGTATCTATACGTTGGTGTCTAGTATGCCCGTGGGTCTTATATTGTGATTTTCATGACTTGGTTGTATCTTTCATGTCTTGGTGACCGTTTCTATATGTTATGTAAAGTTTGTGGAAGGAATTGTGACCAATGAATATTTAAGGAGCGTTGGCTCAAGTTGTGTAACGAATTGTGAAAGTGTAAGTGTCACGACCCAAACCCCGCACTGGTCGTGATGGCACCTCTCGTGAAGACAAGGCCAGCCAACTAACCCAACTCGTCTCTTTCAAAATAGCTAAGCATAAATGAACGGCAAAAATATGGCTTAATGATATTAATTAACGAAAATTTCAACCCAACACAGCCCTAATCGGGGTGTCACAAGTCACAAGCATCTATAAGAATGTAATTCCACTTTAAAAATCTCGAAATACACTGAACAAGAATAATGAATAACATAGAAAGACAGTGGTGTTGCGAACGCTGGTTGTCACCTCGCTACCTTTACAACTCTGCCTCCACGCAGCCAATACCCACTACCGGGTGAATAAATACCTGCAACTGCACACGACATGAAGGTAGTAAAGTGATTACTCCAACTCAGTGAGTAATAAAGGTAAATAATAGCCGAGCAGTAAAAAATCACGTAAAGCAACCAACATGCTGTATAGAAGCCGGGTACAATTCTCTGAGAAAAAAAATAGTGAAAACTATGAAATCTTTTGGAATATCTTGGCTCAGTTTAAATCTCTTTTGAAAATGATCCTTTCAATAGTTGCGAAAAGATTTCAAAATAGTTAGTGCTAATAAGCACAGAAAATCCGCCGTCGGGCACAAATACCATAGTATAACAGGTAAAAATGCAAATAAATATGCAAGATGCGCACGTAAAAGATGCCCCCTCGGGCAACATCTCAAAATAGTACCAGCCCCTCGGGCTCAATTTAAATTGCTCAGAACAGTATCAGCCCCTCGGGCTCAATATCACATCACTTAGAATAGTATCAGCCCCTCGGGCTCAGTATCACATCACTCAGAACAGTATCAGCCCCTCGGGCTCAGTATTACATCACATGGGTACCCGCACTCACTGGGGGTGTACAGACTCCGGGAGGGGCCCCTTACGGTCTAAGCGCAATATCAAGACACCTCGTGGCATATAAAACAAAGCCTGAAAGCCTCATCACATAACACTCGAGGACTCAAAGCCTCCTTACAATACGCTCGAGGCCTGAAAGCCTCCTCGCCATACACTCGAGGCCTAAAAGCCTTCTCACAATACAATTGACATATCCTCACATATGGCCCTCGACCCCACTCAGTCCAAAAATTATCATAAGCCCCTCGGGCATTAATAAAATAGTAGTGCTCAGCCCAAGCAATAGTGAAAGTATGATTTAAGTCTCAAAGTTCTACTAAAACGGCTGAGTTTGTAAAATAGTATAATCAACAGGACTGAGTTCAAGTAGTATGTCAAATAGTGAGGTAATACTGATAAAATCCCCGAAGGATTCAAATAATTGGCACGAAGCCCAAATATGGAAATAAGCCCAAATCATGATAATATCAAATAAGTTTCAGTCAAATACGCGGTAAACTCAACAAACGGGATGGACCAAGTCACAATCCCTAACGGTGCTCCACCTCACGCTCGCTATCCGGAGTGCAAGTCACCTCAATATAGCACTATGGCGTGCAAATCCGGGGTTTCAAATCCTCAGGATATCATTTACAATCACTACTCACCTCAAGCCGGCCAAAATCTTAGATCGCTACGCCCTTTCCTCGCAAATCGACCTCTTCGCGTGTCGAATCTAATCAAAACCACAACGGATACATTACCATAGGCTAAGGGAACATAACCCAATCTAAAAGACTCGAAAAATATCAAAATTCATGAAATTTGCAAAACCCGAGCCCCGGGCCCACTTCTCAAAAATCAGAAAACTACCATCACCAGACTCCTCATCTCGCCATGATTCTATACATATCAAATTTACCCAAAATTGGAGTCCATTTGACCCCTCAAATTCCATATTGAAATACCAAATTTTCAAGCCCTAGCTTTAACCTCTTTTGATGAATTTCCTCAAATTTCCATGAATTTCTAGGTGAATTTCACAATAAGAATGAGTTTTAAGTTCAAAAATCTTACCTCCAATAGATTCTCCTTGAATACCTCTTCAATTTCCTTCAAAGAGCTCTCAAAAAGATCAACAATGGAGTGAATGAACCCCAAAATCGCGGAAGAAATATTTTAAAACATTCTACCCAGGTCTGACCCTTCCTTCTTCAGGAACGCGGTCAAAACCTTGTGTTCGCGAAGCACAGCCTCACATTGACCAAAACTTACCCTATGCGAACGTGACACCCAGGTAGCGAACGCGATGCCTTTCCTCTTGCACCTCCGCGAACACGGAGACCATAACGTGAACGCGATGAAAAATTCTCCTGGGACAAAATTCCTAGTACGCGATCGCGAAACACATGACGCGAACGCAATGAACAACCTGATGAACCTTATGCGAACGCGGCCTAGACCCTCGCGAATGAGTAGCGTCCAGAACCCAGCCCTTCGCGAATGCGAGCTTCCCTTCGCGAACGCGAAGGCCAAAATATCTGCAATTGCTGGACTGATTTATCTGTAATTTCTCAACTCCAAAAATGGTCCGATTGACCACCCGAAACTCACCCGAGGCCCCCGAGACCTCAACCAGAAGCACCAACACATCCTAAAACCTCACTCAAACATGTTCCAATCACCAAAACACCTCAAACAACGCCAAAACCATCAATTCACATCGAATTCAAGCCTAAGTTCTTAAAAAACTTCCGAAACACGCATTTGATAAAAAACCCAACCAAATCACCTCCGAATGACCTGAAATTTTGCACACACATCCCAACTCACATAACGAAGCTACAAAAACTCTCGGAATTTCATTCCGACCGTCGGATCAAAATCTCACCTACCAACCAAAAATCGCCAAAATACTAACTTCGCCAAAACAAGCTAATTTCTACATCGGACCTCCAAAACCAATTCCGATCATGCTCCTAAGTCATAAATCATCCCCCAAAGCTAACCGAATCACCGAAAATCACATCCGAACCCTCTAACTCAATAGTCAATATCCGGTGGACTTTTCTAAAATAAGCCTTCCTTTAAGAGACTAAGTATCTCATTTCCATCTAAAACCAATCAGATTCAACTCATTCACCCAAGACTACTATATTGAAACATAAGGAGGTAGAAAATGGGAAAAACGGGGCGGTAACTCACGTGACGACGGGCTGGATAGTCACATCCTCCCCCACTTAAACACATGTTCGTCCCCGAACGTACCTAGAGTTGTCCTAGAAGACCACCAATAGCTGAATGACCTTACCAAGCATATACCCAGGGGTGATCCCACGTCACTCTATCTCGCATAGGTCTGATAACACAACATAGCTGAAATTTCACAATCCATCTAGTCCATAAACCATAGAATCGCATTGCACTTTCCGAAATCATACACAAGATCAGAACCTCACATCTATACTCAGGATAAGCCCAAACCAGCTGTAATAACCCATACATGCACCTCAGGTGCAATCATATGATATTCTACATAACCCAAACACTCGAAACGATAACTTCTGTTCACAACAGTTATCCACAACACCCGAATACCGGTAGAAAACCTCTTATCAACTAAGGTCTTATTCCAACACTTTCATGTACTACCAACGATAAATGAAACATGCAATAAACCGTAACCATTTCTCAGATCAACCATTCATGAAGCCACTTCCCATTTGACTAATACCACAGCAGATTCCGTCGAATTTATTAATGACCCCAACAATCACCTCGAATCCAACACACCACTCTGGTGACATGACGCATCAATACAGGCCTAAGCCATAACTTGCATAATTCGCGCACCAACAAGAAACTGTCTGAATATGCTCAAATCATGAAAATGGCCCAAACGAAAGAGTTGTACCTTAAGCTCATCAGTACCATCACAACACAAGGCTGAGACCTCATCTCATATCATAGAAATAGAACACCTGAATCTACCCCGAAAGGTCATATCTCTACGTGGCCTCACTACAATGCGCGATCATATCCAAAGACTTTTACACATGAAACACCTCAAGTCACTCTGCTCAAAATTGATAGCCATGCACAATTTGATGTCTGGAACCAAAGCAATTCATTACACCCACGGTGAAACAAATAACATGCGCCATGCAACCCGATAGGTCATAACCAATACTCCATTCACCGAGCAACACCCAATTACTCTTCTCGCTCGACTTTCACTATAAATCCCCAATAGAACCGCACCACATGTTCCCATAACCAACAAATCATAATGTCTCACAACACCGAAAAGCAACTCATAGCTCTCCTTAGATCACTTACAAGCTCAATAACGATCGAATCGACCTATCCCTCAACAATAAAATTTGGGGCCAACCAAGCCATCTCAAGCTAAACACGTATCCACATCGGCCTACCAACAAACTCTTTACCAAGAAAGCCTGAAGCTGCTCCTTCTACTACTATAACTCCTGCCGGAGACGTACGATACGGTGCCCGGCACCAAATCAATATCAAAATCCACAACCTCGCCCGGCGACATGCCCAACCACAAGAAACGCATCCGAAAAGTCCCTTAACACCGGGACAGAACCAATGGTAGGAATCTCTACACTGACATCCATCACGAAGGACCAATTAAGAAAAGAAATCCTTCCCAACCGTCCCCTGGTCTTTGAAATATAATCCACTCTGCTGGAATATAATCTAACGTACCTTGCCACTCAACCCGCGGTGTTGCTGGCATAGTCCATGGCGCAATAGTCCAGAATAGCCCAACACTGAGACAACCAGTCTACACCACAATATCATATCCAAAATCTAACTTACCAAGCAAAGAAAGATCCACTCGGGCCTCTAAATCCCCTGTAGTTGCTAAACAGTGCCGACACACACGATCTACCACTACATCATATCCTGTATATGAGAAGTTCCATCTCCACATCTACACGACACATGAATCATCATATCCAATCCCAAATTTCACCGTCTGAGTACGTGCACACCCTTAATACCCAATCATTCCACGATAAATACTCTAAAAATTTCTTGTGCCACCAAGCAAACCCGAATACCACTAGTTGATCCAACAAGAAAATGCCGCAATAGTACTAAAGTATCATCAGTTTAATCACATTACCCTTTCCCGAGACAAATACTCTCGTCAAATGACGTCCAATTAGCAGCACCTTTTTCCTTGATCATCTGAGGCTACCCGTTGCCTAAGCGTTTTATGAACTTCCTTTCGGAACTGAACTGTAACCTAGCACACACCAGTCTAGGTCCTCCACAACATACCGCATATACCATACCATCCAAGGATAACATGAAAACTTTTATCTCCCTTCCGAGCCACAAATATCTACGCACTCAACTAGTCAAGAACTTCCGTTGATCTCTTCTAGAAGAAAATCATTACACATCCCATGCCTATCATATTCATAGAAAATGCACCTCTTGAACCACGATAGAAATCAATAAGAACTCTCCCAATTTCGTTTGCATAAATTAAACTGCCAGGACTGAATCCTTCTAACTCGACCAAGCTAAGCAAGCCATCAAAACCCAAGAGCATTGCTGCAAAATACCTGTACGAACTCATTACCTCGAACACACACAAAGAATTAATCATATCCTTTCCATACCGGTTCAGTCTACTATCAAGCTACTTCATCTATGTAGATTTCATTCTGATTCATTTTCAGCTTGATATCCCCTTTTATTGTAGTACCACAATCTCTCAACCCAGGCTCACTACCCGAGACACAAGCATAAGACCACACTGTCTAAAACCCATAAGCCGCTGAATACTCTCTCAATATCCCCAGAAACACCACATTCCAGAATACTCTTCTCTGAAGAACTTCCTGCGAATCTAAATTTGTTACCTTTACTTTCCTAATAATAATACATATAATCCCATAATTAACATAAAAATACCACAATTCTTGACCTCTTCCAATGAAATCGCAGTCTCTAACCACATACACGACCTTAAGATACCCGATTGTTCCTTGTAGAATCCTGAACACATTAGACCATCCTCGAAAGTCTTTCACTCTTTATTCAAACTGCAACTTTCCTAACCTACGAACAGAACCACCCGTGCCTCATTGGCACTCCGATAGTACAAAATGAAATAACATCCCAATACAACCAAGCAACTTCCTGCTCTATGAGCCGAGCATTGTTTACTAACAACACTTTAGACATTCCGTGATTCTCATACCTTGTGAAGCATAATATAACCTCTGTCAAAAGTTTCCTTTACTTTAGCCATAGCTAATTCTCTCGCATGCCCCAAACTGAAACCAACATAGCACCTAACCGTGTAATCAACTGCTCACAGCAGACTCCCCCACTTGGTTAGAAGCCATAGATCAAGTCATACTCAATAACTCATAAAACTTTTACTCTATTGATGCCACGATACCATAGTGAGATTAAACTCAAATAATTTACAAGTTGTGAGAACACAGATCATCCATCACTGAAAATCTTCTGCAATTCTCGCATTCATCCCCGCAAAAGTGAAGCCCACTATCTTAAGCAATCCGAAATTCCAAATTTCAACACGTACCCTTCCATTACACATGAGATCTTCTAACATACACATAATGATCACACCACTTCTGAACACACCGCAGGAGATAACCCACATGCTTGCCTCAATATAATATTTCTGTATACCTTCCACCGTTATAAAATGTCCGCAGTCACTTAGTCTTCCTGAGTCTGAACTCATACCGCAATGTAAAATTTTCTTCACTCCCAACTAAGAGACACGAAAAGATTCTTCACGCACCTATCACTTGGGGCCACACATCCAATCACGATGGAAATCAAACACTTAATAGTTCATCTATCATCCAACAGACCTTCCTCGTCACTTCCAAGTTACATAGATACGTCTTGCAGTGCTAACATACTCATCACATGATTATCCAGCCATCATTTCCACTAATAGGGACAATACCGAACATATAAGTTCAAATCACTTACTCACACAATCAGCACCTCGGTGCTCAAACCATAGGCGAAGATCCGGCCTCAAGTCCTCCAGACTGGCCCAATATATACTCACAAGCCATCAAGGCACATCAAATTTTGAGCGCTCATGCACGCGTTCGAACACATGGAAGGAATTTAAAGAGTTTCTTTTCAAGCTGAATCAAGGATGCACGATAAGAATTCAAGAATGTGAAGTTTTCCTAAAGGTTCTGCAGCCTCTCGAGGATAAATACAGACGTCTCCGTATCGATCTGCAAGACTCTACTAAACCTTCTCATGACTCGTGAGACCTAGTAACCTAGGCTCTAATACCAACTTGTCACGACCCAAACCCCGCACTGATAATGATTGCGCCTCGCGTGAAGACAAGGCCAACCAACTAACCAAACTCGTCTCTTTCAAAATAGTTAAGCATAAATGAACAACAAAAATATGGCTTAATGATATTAATTAACGAAAATTTCAACCCAACACAGCTCTAATCGGGGTGTCACAAGTCACGAACATATATAAGAATGTAATTCCACTTTACAAGTCTAGAAATACACTGAACAGGAATAATGAATAACATAGAAAGACAGTGGTGCAGCGAACGCTGGCAGTCACCTCGCTAAACCTCTACAACTCTGCATCCACGCAGCCAATACCCGCTACCGGGTGAATAAATACCTGCAACTGCACGCGAGGTTCAGGGAGTAACGGGAGTACTCCAACTCAGTGAGTAATAAAGGTAAATAACAGCTGAGCAGTAATAAATCACGTAAAATAACCAACATGTTGTATAGAAGCCGGGTACAATTCTCTAAGAAAAAAACAGTGAAAACTGTGAAATCTTTAAAAATATCTTGCCTCAGTTTAAATCTCTTTTGGAAATGATCCTTTCAACAGTTACAAAATGATTTCAAAATGGTTAGTGCTGATAAGCACAGAAAAATCCACCCCTCGGGCACAAATACCACAGTTTAACATGTAAAAAGGCAAATAAATATGCAAGATGTGCACGTAAAAGTTCGCCCCCTCGGGCAATATCTCAAAATAGTACCAACCCCTTGGGCTTAATATCAATCGCTTAGAACAGTATTAGCCCCTCGGTCTCAATATCACATCACTCAGAACAGTATCAGCCCCTCGGGCTCAGTATTACATCACATGGGTACCCGCACTCACTAGGGGTGTACAGACTCCGGGAGGGGCCCCTTACGGCCCAAGCGCCATATCAAGCCACCTCGTGGCATATAAAATAAGGCCTGAAAGCCTCCTCACATAACACTCAAGGCCTGAAAGCCTCCTCACAATACGCTCGAGGCCTGAAAGCCTTCTCACCATACACTCGAGGCCTAAAATCCCCCTCACAATACAATCGACATATCCTCACATATGACCCTCGGCCCCACTCAATCAAGAAATTATCATAAGCCCCTCGGGCATTAATAAAATAGTAGTGCTCAGCCCAAACAACAGTGAAAGTATGATTTAAGTCTCAAAGTTCTATTAAAACGGCTGAGTTTGTAAAACAGTATAATCAACAGGACTGAGTTCAAGTAGTATGTCAAATAGTCAGGTAACAGAGATAAAATCCCCGAAGGATTCAAATAATTGGCACGAAGCCCAAATATGGCAATCAACCCAAATCATGATAATATATAATAAGTTTTAGTCAAATACACGGTAAAAATCAACAAACGGAATGGACCAAGTCACAATCCCTAACGGTGCTCCACCCCACGCTCGCTATCCGGCGTGCAAGTCACCTCAATATAGCACTATGACGTGCAAATCCGGGATTTCAAATCCTTAGGATATCATTTCCAATCATTACTCACCTCAAGCCGGCCAAAATCCTAGATCGCTACGCCCTTGCATCACAAATCGACCTCCTCGCGTGTCGAATCTGATCAAAACCATAACGGATACATTACTATAGACTAAGGGAACATAACCCAATCGAAAAGACTCGAAACATATCGAAATTCATGAAATTTGCAAAACCCGAGCCCCGGGCCTAGTTCTCGAAAAATAAAAAAAAGTACCATCACCGGACTCGTCATCTCGCCACGAGTCTATACATATCAAATTTATCCAAAATCGGAGTCCATTTGACCCCTCAAATTCCATTTTGAAATACCAAATTTCCAAGCCCTAGCTTTACCCTCTTTTGATGAATTTCCACAAATTTCCATGAATTTCTAGGTGGATTTCACAATAAGAACGAGTTTTTAAATTCAAAAATCTTACCTCCAATCGATTCTCCTTGAATCCCTCTTCAATTTCCATCAAAAAGCTCTCAAAAAGATCAACAATGGAGTGAATGAGCCCCAAAATTGCGGATGAAATATTTTAAAACATTCTGCCCAGGTCTGACTCTTCCTTCTTCGCGAACGCGGTCAAAACCTCGCGTTCGCGAAGCACAACCTTGCATTGACCAAAACTTACCCTATGCGAACGCGACACCCAGGTCGCGAACGCGATGCCTTTCCTCCTGCACCTTCGCGAACGCGGTGACCATAACGCGAACGCGATGAGAAATTCTCCTAGGACAAAATTCCTTGTACGCGATCGCGAAACACATGACGCTAACACAATGAACAACCTGCTGAGCCCTACGCAAATGCGGCCTAGACCTTCGCGAACGCGTAGCTTCCAGAACCCAGCCCTTCGCAAAAGTGAGCTTCCCTTCGCGAACGCGAAGGCCAAAATACCTGCAATTGCTGGACTGATTTTTCTGCAATTTCTCAACTCCAAAAATGGTCCGATTGACCACCCGAAACTCACCCGAGGCCCCCGAGATCTCTACCAAAAGCACCAACACATCCTAAAACCTCACTCAAACATGTTACAAACACCAAAACACCTCAAACAACGCCAAAATCATCAATTCACATCGAATTCAAGCCTAAGTTCTTCAAAAACTTCCGAAACATGCATTTGATCAAAAACCCAACCAAATCACCTTCGAATGACCTGAAATTTTGCACACACATCCCTACTCACATAACAAAGCTACAAAAACTCTTGGAATTTCATTCCGACCCTCAGATCAAAATCTCACCTACCAACTGGAAATCACCAAAATACTAACTTCGCCAAAACAAGCTAATTTCTACACCGGACCTCCAAAACCAATTTCGATCATGCTCCTAAGTCATAAATCATCCCCCGAAGCTAACCGAATCACCGAAAATCACATCCGAACCCTCTAACTCAATAGTCAACATCCGGTGGACTTTTCCAAAACAAGCCTTCCTTTAAGAGACTAAGTGTCTCATTTCCATCTAAAACCAATCCAATTCAACTCATTCACCCAAGACTACTATATTGAAACATAAGGAAGCAGAAAATGGGAAAATGGGGTTGTAACTCACGTGACGACGGGCTGGGTCGTCACATCCTCCCCCACTTAAACACACGTTCGTCCCCGAACGTACCTAGAGTTGTCCTAGAAGCCCACCAATAGCTGAATGACCTTACCAAGCATATACCCAGGGGTGATCCCACGTCACTCTATCTCGCATAGGTATGATAACACAACATAGCTGAAATTTAACAATCCATCTAGTCCATAAACCATAGAACCGCATTGCACTTTACGAAATCATACACAAGATCAGAACCTCACATCTATACTCAGGATAAGCCCGAACCAGCTGTAATAACCCATACATGCACCTCAGGTGCAATCATATGATATTCTACATAACCCAAACACTCGAAACGATTACTTCTGTTCACAACTGTTATCCACAACACCCGAATACCGGTAGAAAACCTCTTATCAACTAAGGTCTTATTCCAACACTTTCATGTACTACCAACGATAAATGAAACACGCAATAAACCGTAACCATTTCTCAGATCAACCATTCATGAAGCCACTTCCCTTTTGACTAATACCACAGCAGATTCCGTCGAATTTATTAATGACCCCAACGATCACCTCGAATCCAACACACCACTTTGGTGACATGACGCATCAATACAGGCCTAAGCCATAACTTGCATAATTCGCGCACCAACAAGAAACGGTCTGAATATGCTCAAATCATAAAAATGGCCCAAACGAAAGAGCTGTACCTTAAGCTCATCAGTACCATCACAACACAAGGCTGAGACCTCATCTCACATCATAGAAATAGAACACCTGTATCTACCCCGAAGATCATATCTCCGCGTGGCCTCGCTACAATGCACGATCCTATCCAAAGACTGTTACACATGAAACACCTCAAGTCACTATGCTCAAAATTTACAGCCACGAACAATTTGATATCTGGAACCAAAGCAATTCATTACACCCACGGTGAAACAAATAACATACGCCACACAACCCGATAGGTCATAACCAATACTCCATTTACCGAGCA
The DNA here is from genome assembly GCA_026770625.1 of Nicotiana glauca. Taxonomy (NCBI): domain Eukaryota; kingdom Viridiplantae; phylum Streptophyta; class Magnoliopsida; order Solanales; family Solanaceae; genus Nicotiana; species Nicotiana glauca. Next base: position 51,084 of record MU758697.1, read on the forward strand.
ACACTCAATTACTCTTCCCGCTTGACTTTCACTATGAATTCCCAATAGAACCGCACCACATGTGACCATAACCAACAAATCATAACGTCTCACAACACCTAAAAGCAACTCATAGCTCTCCTTAGATCATTAACAAGCTCAAAAACGATCAAATCAACTTATCCCTCAACAATACAATTTGGGGACAACCAAGCCATCTCAAGCTAAACACGTATCCACATTGGCCTACCAACAAGCTCATTACCAAGAAAGCCTGAAGTTTCTCCTTCCACTACTATAACTCCTGCCGGAGCCGTACAATACGGTGCCCGGCACCAAATCAATATCGAAATCCACAACCTCGTCCGGTGACATGCCCATCCACAAGAAACGCATCTGAAAAGTCCCTTAACATCGGGATGGAACCAATGGTAGGAACCTCTGCACTGAAATAGGCCCAATTAAGAAAAAGAAATCCTTCCCAACCGTCCGCTGGTCTTTGAAATATAAGCCACTCTGCTGGAACATAATCTGACGTACCTTGCCACTCAACCCGCGGTGTTGCTGGCATAGCTTATGGCACAATAGTCCAGAGTACCCCAACACTGAGACAACCAGTCTACACCACAATATCATATCCAAAATCTAACTTACCAAGCAAAGAAAGATCCACTCGGGCCTCCAAATCACCTGTAGTTGCTAAACAGTGCCGACACACACGATCTACCACTACATCATAGCCTGTATATGAGACCTTCCATCTCCACATCCACACGACACATGAATCATCATATCAGATCCCAAATTCACCGTCTGAGTACGTGCACACCTTTAATATCCAATCATTCCACGATAAATACTCTAAAATTTTCCTGTGCCACCAAGCAAACCCGAATACCACCAGTTGATCCAACAAGAAAATGCTATAATACTACCGAAGTATCATCAGTTTAATCACATTACCCTTTTCCGAGAGAAATACTCTCGTCAAATCACGTCCAATTAGCAACACTTTTTTCCTTGATTATCTGAGGCTACCCATTTCCTAAGAGTTTTATGAACTTCCTTTCGGAATTGAACTGTAACCTAGCACATGCAAGTCTGGGTCCTCCACAACATACCGCATATACCATACCATCGAAGGATAACATGAAAACTTTTATCTCCCTTCCGAGCCACAAACATCTATGCACTCAACTAAATAAGAACTTCTGTTGATCACTTCTAGAAGAAAATCATTGCACATCCCATGCCTCTCATATTCATAGAAAATGCACCTCTTCAACCACGATAGAAATCAACAAGAACTCTCCCAATTTCGTTTGCAAAAATTAAACTGCTAGGACTAAATCCTTCTAACTCGACCAAGCTAAGCAAGCCATCAAAACCCAAGAGCATTGCTGCAAAATACATGTACGAACTCATTACCTCGAACACACACAAAGAATTAATCATATCCTTTCCATACCGGTTCGGTCTATTATCAAGCTACTTCATCTATCTAGATTTCCTTCTGATTCATTTTCAACTTGATATCCCCTTTTGTTGTAGTACCACAATCTCTCAACCCAGGCTCACTACCCGAGACACAAGAATAAAACCACACTGTCTAAAACCCATAAGCCGCTGAATACTCTCTCAACATCCCCAGAAACACCATATTCCAATATACTTTTCTCTGAAGAACTTCATGCGAATCTAAAATTGTTACCTTTACTTTCCTAATACTGATACATAGAATCCCATAATTAACTTAAATATACCACAAGTCTTGACCTCTTCCAATGAAAACACAGTCTCTAACCACATACACGACCTTAAGATACCCGATTGTTCCCTGTAGAATCTTGAACACATTAGAACCATCCTCGAAAGTCATTCACTCTTTATTCAAACTGCAACTTACCTGACCTACGAACAGAACCACCCGTGCCTCATTGGCACTCCGATACTACAAAATGAAATCATTATCCCAATACAACCAAGCAACTTCCTGCTCTATGCGCCAAGCATGATTTACCAATAACACTCTAGACATTCCGTGATTCCCATACCTTGTGAAGCATAATATAACCTCTATCAAAATTTTCCTTTACTGTAGCCATAGCTAATTCTCTCGCATGCCCCAAATTGGAACCAACATAGCACCTAACCATGTAATCAACTGCTCACAGCAGACTCCCCCACTTGTTTAGAAGCCATAGATCAAGACACACTCAATAATTCATAAAACTTTTACTCTATTGATGCCACGATACCATAGTGAGATTAAACTCAAATAATTTACAAGTTGTGAGAACACAGATCATCCAGCACTGAAAATCTTCTGCAATTCTCGCATTCATCCCCGCAAAAGTGAAGCCCACTATCTTAAGCAATCCGAAATTCCAAATTTGAACACGTACCCTTCCATTACACATGAGATCTTCTAACATACACATAAGGATCACACCACTTCAGAACACTCCGCAGGAGATAACCCACTTGCTTGCCTAAATATACTATTTCTGTATACCTTCCACCGTTATAAACTGTCCGCAGTCACTTAGTCTTCCAGAGTCTAAACTATACCGCAACATAAAATTTACTTCACTCCCAACTAGGAGACACGAAAAGATTCTTCACGTGCCCATCACTCGGGGCCACACATCCAGTCACGATGGAAATCAAACACTTAATAGTTCATTTATCATCCAGCTGACCTTCCTCGTCACTTCCAAGTTACATAGATACGTCTTGCAGTGCTAACATACTCATCATATGACTATCCAGCCATCACTTCCACTAATAGGGACAATACCGAACATATAAGTTCAAATCACTTACTCATACAATCAGCACCTCGGTGCTCAAACCATAGGCAAAGATTCGGCCTCAAGTCCACCAGACTGGCCCAATATATACTAATGGAGATTACATCTCGCTCCTCAATTGGGAAATCACAAGCCATCAAGGCATATCAAATTCTGAGTGTTCATGCACGCGTTTGAACACGTGGAAGGAATTTCAAGAGTTTCTTTTAAAGCTGAATCAAGGACGCACGATAAGAATTCAAGAATGTGAAGTTTTCCTTAAGGTTCTGCAGCCTCTCGAGGATAAATACAGACGTCTCTGTACCGATCCGCGAGGCTCTACTAAACCTGCTCATGACTCGTGAGACCTAGTAACCTAGGATCTAATACCAACTTGTCACGACCCAAACCCTGCACTAGTCGTAATGGCGCCTCTCGTGAAAACAAGGCCAACCAACTAACCCAACTCGTCTCTTTCAAAATAGTTAAGCATAAATGAACAGCAAAAATATGGCTTACTGATATTAATTAACGAAAATTTCAACCCAACACAGCCCTAATCGGGGGTGTCACAAGTCACGAACATCTATAGGAATGTAATTCCACTTTACAAGTCTAGAAATACACTGAACAGTAATAATGAATAACATAGAAAGACAGTGGTGTTGCGAACACTGGCAGTCACCTCGCTAAATCTCTACAACTTTGCCTCAATGCAGCTAATACCTGCTAACGGGTGAATAAATACCTGCAACTGCACGCGAGATACATGGAGTAAAGTGAGTACTCCAACTCGGGCTCAATATCACATCACTCAGAACAGTATCAGCCCCTCAGGCTCAGTATCACATCACATAGGTACCCGCGCTCACTGGGGGTGTACAAACTCCGGGAGGGGCCCCTTATGGCCCAAGCGCAATATCAAGCCACCTCGTGGCATATAAAACAAAGCCTGAAAGCCTCCTCACATAACACTCGAGCCCTGAAAGCCTCCTCACCATGCACTCGAGGCCTGCGAGCCTCCTCACAATACACTCGACATATCCTCACATATGGCCCTCAGCCCCAATCAGTCCAGAAATTATCATAAGCCCCTCGGGCATTAATAAAATAGTAGTGCTCAGCCCAAACAATAGTGGAAACATCATTTAAATCTCAAAGTTCAATTAAAATGGCTGAGTTTGTCAAACAGTATAATCAATAGAACTGAGTTCAAATAGTATGTAAAATAGTGAGGAAACAGTGATAAAATCCCCGAAGGATTCAAATAATTGGCACGAAGCCCAAATATGGTAATCACCCCAAATCGTGATAATATCAAATAAGTTTCAGTCAAATACGCAGTAAAATCAACAATCGGGACGGACCAAGTCACAATCCCTAATGGTGCTCTACCCCACGCTCGCTATCCAGCATGCAAGTCACCTCAATATAGCACTATGGTGTGCAAATCCGGAGTTTCAAACCCTCAGGATATCATTTACAATCATTACTCACCTCAAGCCGGCCAAAATCCTAGCTCGCTATGCCCTTGCCTCGTAAATCGACCTCCTCGCGCATCGAATCTGATCAAAACCAAAACGGATACATTACCATAGGCTAAGGGAACATAACCCAATTGAAAAGACTCAAAAAATATCGAAATTCACGAAATTTGCAAAACCAGAGCCCCGGGCCCACTTCTTGAAAAATCAAAAAACTACCATCACCGGACTCCTCATCTCGTCACGAGTCTATACATATCAAATTTACCCAAAATCGAAGTCCATTTGACCCCTCAAATTCCATTTTGAAATACCAAATTTCCAAGCCCTAGCTTTACCCTCTTTTGATGAATTTCCACAAATTTCCATAAATTTCTAGGTGGATTTCACAATAAGAACGAGTTTTAAGTTCAAAAATCTTACCTCCTATCGATTCTCCTTGAGTCCCTATTCAATTTCCTTCAAAAACCTCTCAAAAAATCAACAATGGAGTGAATGAGCCTCAAAATCGCGGATGAAATGTTTTAAAACATTCTGCCCAAGTCTGACCCTTCCTTCTTCGCGAACGCGGTCAAAACCTCGCGTTCGCGAAGCACAACCTCGCATTGACCAAAACTTACCCTATGTGAACGCGACACCCAGATCACGAACGCGGTGCCTTTCCTCCTACACCTCCGCGAACACGGGACCAAAACGCGAACACGATGAGAAATTCTCCTAGGACAAAATTCCTTGTACGCGATCGCGAAACACATGACCCGAACGCAATGAACAACTTGATGAATCCTTCGCGAATGCGGCCTAGACCCTCGCGAACGCATAGCTTCCAAAACCCAGCCCTTCGCGAACGCGAGCTTCCCTTCGTGAACGCGAAGGCCAAAATACCTGCAATTGCTGGATTGATTTTTCAGCAATTTCTCAACTCCAAAAATGGTCTGATTGACCACCCGAAACTCACTCGAGGCCCCTGAGACCTCAACCAAAAGCACCAACACATCCTAAAACCTCACTTAAACATGTTCCAACCACCAAAACACCTCAAACAATGCCAAAACCATCAATTCACATCGAATTCAAGCCTAAGTTCTTCAAAAACTTCCGAAATACGCATTTGATCTAAAACCTAACCAAATCACCTTCGAATGACCTGAAATTTTGCACACACAACCCAATTCACATAATGAATCTACAACAACTCTCGGAATTCCATTCTGACCCTCAGATCAAAATCTCACCTACCAACCGGAAATCGCCAAAATACTAACTTCGCCAAAATAAGCTAATTTCTACACCGGACCTCCAAAACCAATTCCGATCACGCTCCTAAGTCATAAATCATCCTCCGAAGATAACCGAATCACCAGAAATCACATCCGAACCCTCTAACTCAATAGTCAACATCTGATTGACTTTTCCAAAATAAGCCCTCCTTTAAGAGACTAAGTGTCTTATTTCCATCTAAAACCAATCCAATTCAACTCATTCACCCAAGACTCCTATAATGAAACATAAGGAAGCAAAAAATTGGGAAAATGAGGTGGTAACTCACGTGACGATGGGTTGGGTCGTCACAGTAAGTGATTATTGAATTTCTAGAGCATTGGCTCGAGTTATGAAGTGAATTGTGAAGTAAAAGTGAGAAAGAAAAGAAGTTATTATGTTATCTGCCGGGCTATTTTTGATTTATTGGTTATCTCCCTTGCCGGGATGTTGATATTACTGATGTTGTTCCCTTGCCGGAATTTATTATTTGAATTGTTGCTCTTTTACCGAGATCTTTATTACAATTTCATTTATTCCCTTGCCCTATTGTTTGTGATTGTTGTTTGGGTGAGGAAGAGAGTTAAAGCACGAAGGGTGATGGCGTGCATTGTTTGTTTCGTGAGAAAAGAGTGTAAAGAACGAACGGTGATGTCGTGCCATACGATGTACCATTCCGTGCCTATTATATTGATTTCATGGTGAGGAAAGAGTGTAAAGCATGAAGGGTGATTCTGTACCGCACGATGTACCATTTCGTGCCTATTATATGGATTTTTATGGTGAGTACGAGAGTAAAAGCACGAAGGGTGATGCCGTGCATTTATCCTTGATTTCCCTGATTCTTGCTGATAATTGAGTTATGTTGTCCTTTACATTTATTTATTGATTTTATGTTGTTATTTGGTCTTATTTAGAGGTTATAGATTCCCTTACCCTATTTGCCTTGTGATTGTTGTTTTGGGTAAGGAAGAGCGTAAAGCACGAAGGGTGATGCCGTGTATTGTTTTGTTGAGAGAGAGTAAAAATACGAAGGGTGATGTCGTGCACTTGACTTTGATTTTCCTAATTTTTATTGATGACTGTGTTTTCGATTTCTCTACACTAAATTGCTGGCTTCCTGTTGAAACTTGTTGTACCCCGCAACATAATTTTCTCTTCCTATTTTAAATAAAACTGTGGTGATCTTTATATTTTTTTGTTGCTCTTCTGTTACTATTCGGTGTTTCCTCGCAGCATGTTTTCCCCCTCCCATACTTGACTGTATATGACTGTTTCTTTTTATACTTCTTTTCTGCTGTATATAATTAAATTGCACTGGTTTATTTGGTAGTCTAGTCCTAGTCTCATCGCTACTTCGTCATAGTTAGGCTAGACACTTACCAGCACATGGGGTCAGTTGTGCTGATACTACACTCTGCACTCTTTTGTGCAGACCCCAGTGTTGTAGACTTTGGACCGCAGAGGGATTGTTGATTCTTGTTCATCAGGCGACTCGAGGTAGTCTTGCTGGCGTCCGTAGGCCTTGGCGTCTCCTTCCATATACTATTCATGTTTCTTTCATGTATTTCCAGAGACAGTGTTGTATCTATTTCTTTCAGACCTTTATTTGTAGTATTCTTAGATCGTCTGTGATACTGTGACACCAGTTCTAGATAGTCGAGGTTCAAACAGTTGTATTAGATATTCGTGGTCAGTTAGCTTATGACTTCTTTCTTCCGCTTATGTTAAATTTCGCTGTTTAAATGTTATTATCATTATTTGAATTGCCAATGAATGTAAAATGAGAAAAAAGGTAAATTGTGAAATTTATTGGCTTGCCTAGCTCGTACTAGTAGGCGCCATCACGACTCCCGAGGATGGATGACAATAATCATGGCAATTAATGAAATTAACGAGCCCGAGTTAAGTATGGAAACTGTTATAAATATGTACTCCTATATAAGGACTTACTACTCATTTGTAATTGCATATGATTTTTATTGAAATATATGCCATTATTCTTTACTTTGCTCATAAGGTTCTAATCGCAATTTTGGAAGTGATTATAAATCTATTTTTCTTTTCTTGTCAATTATCTCCATTATCTGTTTTATTCTTCAAATTATTGAAAAAGTGAAATAAATTTTGGTTATTTGTAACCGATTTCTTCTTGATGTAAATTTGACCAAGAAATTTATTTTTGGGTTAAATAAGAATATTGAAATTTATGTCTTCATTCCTAGAACTGAAATCTCTTGGTGAAAAATCGTAGTAGTTATCTAGTGGGAAGGAATTCGATCATGATACACGTAGTTTATTAGAACGGCAGACGAGAATGTAAATTAAGCCACCTATTTGAGTTAATAAAATCCTTAATTTTCTTAGACAACATTGTACCTTTTTCACATGTTTAAAAAGGGGGTTAATAAAAGAAAGAGAGACTCTGTATTTATATTAATTAAACCTTTCACACCAAATCTTACAGTCTACCATTGATATTCATTGTATTTGTACCTCTGCCAGAATTCTATCTCACCCTACTCCTTCCTGGAAAGTTACGTGTGATTGGAACTGACTCTCGTATTACAAATAGCAAATTAAATAACAAGAAAATTAAAACGTCATTCCAAATAAAAAGGGATGTGTTTCGAAATTATTTGCGGCTTGGTGGGGGTATTCAATATTTCATTTCAATTTCATCAGCTAGGATTAGGACAAAATCATGATAAGGAAAGCAAGGCAAAAGTGTTTGAAAGATCCATTAAAATTGGACCCCCTATATATTTTTCAAAAACTATTTTTCTTTTACTTTTTTTAGGCATAAGATATTCTAAATTCTTTGGCCCCATTAATTTGTGTGGGATAGACCCATCGAGGAATACGTTCTTACGAAAGTTTAAGTTCGAAATGATAAACTACGGGTTGATTGATTTGATTAATCTTAATTCGTATTGGAGATAATTAAGCGTCCATATAACTTGAAATTATTTACATTAAATATGAAGAAATGTCAGAGAATTTCAACTCATCCTAAGATGTAAACTTGCGCTTCAATGATTCGTGGCGTATGGACTTACCGACATCTTCCTTAGTTTCCTTCCAAAGGGTGCACATGACAATTGTTGGTTTGATGGTGACAGACCAACAACTTAAAATACTTAACCATTTCTCTTAGCACCGCCTACAATTTTTTAGCCTTTTTGTTATAAAATAAAAGCAATTTAGTAACATGAACAAGAATTAAAATTAATTTTGTAAAACATGAACAAGAAATAAAGATAGAGAGAAGGAAGTGATTTTCTTCTTCAATTGTGTGTATTTTCCTATCTATTACAAGGCCTTTATATAGGCATAAAAAGTGAAGAAAATATGTCATGGAATATGTCATTGAACATACAAAATATGTCATTAAGCATTTGAGATGAGATCATGAAAGAAGAGTAGACATCCACCTTAATATGATATTTATCATAACACTCCCCCTTGGATGTCCATAGATAATGTGCCTCGTTAAAACCGTACTAGGAAAAATCCCTATGGGAAAAAATCCTAGTGAAGGAAAAAGAGTACACATGTCTAGAAATACGCCTTTTGGTTGCCTCGTTAAAAACCTTGCAAGGAAAACCCAGTGGGACAAAACCTTGTAAGGAAAAAAGAATACAACGCGTATTAACTCCCCCTGATGAGAGCATCAATTCACATCCCGATCTTATGTACTAGCTTCTTGAAGGTTGATGTCGGTAGAGATTTTGTGAACAAATCAGCCATATTATCACTTGAACGAATCTGTTGCACATTGATATCACCATTCTTTTGAATATCATGTGTGAAAAATAACTTTGGTGAAATGTGTTTTGTCATATCTCCTTTTATGAATCCTCCCTTTAATTGGGCTATGCATGCTGCATTGTCTTCATACAAAATCGTGGGTAGTTTGTCACATTTCAAATTATATTTGTCTCGAATATGATGTATTATAGACCTCAACCACACGCACTCTCGACTTGCTTCATGAATAGCAATTATTTCAGCATGATTAGATGAAGTAGCCACAATTGATTGCTTAGTCGATCGCCAAGATATGGTAGTGTCTCCACATGTAAACACATAGCATGTTTGTGATCAAGCCTTGTGTGTGTTATATAAATACCCCGTATCGGCATAACCAACAAGATCGGGATTGCAATCATTGCCATAAAATAAGCTCACATTGGTAGTCCCATTTAGATAACACAATATGTGTTTGATTTCACTCCAATGTCTCCTTGTATGAGTAGAGCTATATCTTGCTAAGACAGTAACCGAAAATGTTATGTTACGCCTTGTAGTGTTAGCAAGATACATTAGTGCATCAATCGCACTAAGATATGGTACTTCAAGACCAAGAAGTTCTTTATTATTTTCATGAGGTTGGAATGGATCTTTATTTATATCGAGTGATCTCACATCCACCGGGGTAGTAAATAGGTTTTCTTTATCCATATACAATCGCTTAAAAATCTTTTCAGTGTATATTGATTGATGGATAAAAATTTCATCTTTCATATATTCAATCTGTAGACCAAGACAAAATTTTGTCTTTCCAATATCTTTCATTTCAAATTCTTTCTTTTAAACAATCTACTGCTTTAGGAAGCTACTCGGGAGTTCCAATGATATTTAAATCATCAACATACACATCGATTATAGCAAATTTAGATCCAAATCCTTTTGTAAAGACACAAGGACAAATTGAATCATTCTTATACCCTTCTTTCAACAGGTACTCAGTCAGGCGATTATACCACGTACGCCCTGATTGTTTCAATCGGTATAAGGATTTTTGAAGCTTTATTTAATAAATTTCTTGGAAACCATAATATGCTCCAAGACAATTTAAATCCTTCAATGATTTTCATTATACATATATCAAGTTTTTCATATATTGCCAGATTAAAACCTGAAATGACTATATCCACCATAAGAGAACATGTTTCTATATAATCAATGTGTGGATATTTATTAATTTTCTTGTGTCACAAGTCGTCTTTATGTTAATCGATTTGAACTTTTTGCACAAAAATACATTTACATCTCCATTGGCTTTATACTTTTAGGTGTTGATACTATCAGCCCAACTTCACATTTTTCAAGCGAAGTCAATTTTCATTGCGTATTTCATTTGGCCAATCATTTATCTGTTTAAATTTTATGACAGATTTGAGCTCAAGATCCTCGTCAATATTAATAATATTGCGCGCTACATTATGTTAATAACATCGTCAACGATCATTTTATATCCGTTCAGTTATTACACATCAAAGACATAACTTATTGAGATCTCTTTATCTCATTATTTTCAGGTACCTGAGCCTCTCACATGAGGTCTTATGAAGTGTTATGTCGTGGTGCTCTTCTAGAGTACTTGCCTCGTTATTATGACCATCTTGAACAGTTTCCCCTCTCCTTCTTCAAGGAGTTTTATCTTTGGAACTGACTGGTCTATTACGCTTCATGCGTGCCATATACTATATCCCTCATGGACTTTATTCTATTTGGAGCATTAGCAGCTGAAAATATGACATTTAGCTTTGGGTCAGCAAATGCGTCTGGCAATAATTTATACATTAATTATCACTTGAACTTCAAGTTCATATTTTCTTGTACGAGGATCTATATGTATTCATAATAATTCATTTCACGTATCACTTTCTCTGCTGTCCATTTTCTTCCCCTAATATTGGAAGTACCAACACGTTTTCCAAACTTCTTTGGGAACTCATCTTTGTGTATTGTGGTGACATAATTAAATCATATAACATATCCATATTTCTATATAGAAATTATTTGGTTCCCGACCCTGAACCGATTGTGATAGGGAGAAATTTTCATGACTTGGCTAGATGCGTACAAATGCTGTTGTATATTAAATAATACACCTCATACCAAATTTCGTTTTTGGGAGTTTTGTTCTCATAACCAATGATTTAGCTATAATTGGAGGCATACAATTTCTGCTAAACCAACTCGGATTTAAACTAGTATTATCAAGATAAATCATCATAATTTATATTCTGGAACTGCGCTCTAATAATTTGAGCAAGCAATCTTGCAAAAGCCAAACTGCAAGTTGATAACAAATGCACATGTGATCATAGAATAGATGCATCTATCAAAATCATTTAATAATAAATGATCCACATGGTAGGTGATTGGGCCCATATATTTATCACTTTTTATTCGTCCCAGAATTCAAGGGATTCCATCCCAACCTTAATTGGTATATCATGAGAATAAGAAGCACAAGAGAATTCTTGAAGAATCTTTTATTCTTCGATATATACCAATGTAATTCTCAATTAATTTTTCGCACCATAATTGAACCGGGATGGTCAACCAGCCATGCCAACTAATATGTATTTTAGTAAACCTCTACTTTACTTGTGGCATATGATTCCGATATCATGCTTATATTTGTATAGTACAAATAGAAAGAAGATCGGGTAACCTTTCATATTTACCTGGTATAATTATAGAAATTTGAAGATATTCAATCTTCTTTTCATTTATAGTCTCAATATGCCAACCGCTTTGATTTATAAAAGAGTTTCTTTTTGAGACTTTACAATATCAATGTCATGAATAATTTTATTTATTCAGGTAGTAGCAAATTCGTTCTTCCGGAGCTTTCAATAAATTTGTACTACAAGATCTTTTGTCACATCATCCATATGGTTGAATGTCTCCTTCATGGAGAAAATCATATCATAATAATTATCATGGTCAAAATCATCATAAGCAAAATCATTTCTTGTTTTAATTTTGTCTTTAATAATCTTTTATAAGACATGGCAAAATATATTGGCGTACCACATATACGCGACCAATGACATATTCATATAACCACATTGTAATATTCATATCTTTATTTCTCTCAAACACCCCTTAGAGGTGAGTTGTGGTATTCATCCAAGCATGCATTGCACGTCTTTATTTATTACTTTTATCACATATTTCCATATTCACCTTCAGGAATGGGTCTGTATTTACAATGCATATCACAAGTCACATTCTCTTCAAATGGACTATAATTATATTGGCATGCTTATTATTTTCATACCACATTGATGTCAAACATCACCTTCACATTTTGAAGGAATATTTGAGAACCCTTATTGTTCTCATTTTTACAATTACCATAATGATGACTATTATTATTGTCTTTGGCACGCCCATGTTCATTGATCAACCACTTGTCTTCATTTAGACTTATTATGCACTGCTACCTCATTCACTTCAAGAATGGTGCAAATCAAGTGGGACATGTTTCATGCCTTCTCATGAAAAATATGTTATTTTTCTTTAGTCATCATTATATCATCAATATGTCACATTTGGGACTAAAACCCAATGCATTACCCATATAAAAGCATGCTAGGCCATAATTAGTTGGGACTCGAACCCAACTCTTATAATTATGGTGCACTAGGACTTAAACCCGGGGTCATACCCTCAAGGTGCGATGAAACTTGAACCCATCGTTTTACCCTCATTCAATAGAATAATAGGCCAAAGTGCAACTGAGACTCGCCCTTGAGCCTTTAAAATATTATTACTTTAAATTTCAATTAGAACCAGCATAGATATTTTTCATAAACAATAATACATGACATGGTTAAATATAACGAAAAATACACAATCTCTTACAAGTATACTTCATGAACTAAAGGTAAACAATGCCTTTTGCCATTAAAAAAAAACGAAATATACTTACTATTCTCTGAAAAATAATTTGTTCTATCATTATGTTTCCTTATTCATGTGAAAGGCAAGGACTAATTTATTAACAGGACAAGTCCAAATTGAGATTGTATAATCACATGCTTAACAAATGAGGCGATGAAAAATATTAAAGAATACATGTAAGAGGAAATAAATTAAACAATATACAACATATGGCATCATCACAAATACAATAATATCACCAATACATCTACTATTTTATTTATATGATAATTAGATGTGCATATATCTTTTGTAATGGTAAAACTAGTCTTACCACAAATATATTGACGAGATGAAATGCAAGATGTTAAGAAACTATCCAGCAAAAGAAAAGAAGATAGAAAACAAACATACAATAAAAGAGGCAAAATGATGTATAGCTCATACAGGAAACGTAGTTTCTGAAGGTTGCCCAATATGTTAGAGATTGGACCATTTAACTTATAAGAAGAAAATAACCACTCTTAACAACTTTACCTTCAAAATCAATTGATTCAATTCCTTGCCTTTTTTCGTTTTTTTTTTTTTTACTAAGTGCCAAATAAAATAACAAGTCGTGCTGATAACGTGTTATAAAATAAAAGCAATTTAGTAACATGAACAAGAACTAAAATCAATTTTGTAAAACATGATTGTGATAGAGAGAAGGAAGTGATTTTCTTCTTCAATTGTGTGTATTTTTCTACCTATTACAAGGTCTTTATATAGGCATAAAAAGTGAAGAAAATATGTCATGGAATATGTCATTGAACATACAAAATATGTCATTAAGCATTTGAGATGAAGATCATGAAAGAAGAGTAGACATCCACCTTAATATGATATTTATCATAACACTTTTGAAATTGTAGTCGAGATTTATTTTAGAATTTCAAGGCAAGCAAGCTTCAGAGTTTTCCTATCAATCATAAAAGAAATCGAGCAACACCATCTAAGAACATAACTGGGGAGAATTCTCCATTGTACGCGCTTAAGATGTTTGACAATTAATACTCTCTCGTTCATTTTATTTGAATTTTTGTGATTAATAATATTTTATTTATTCCAATACCAAAAAGGAATTAGTTTCTTTTCTCAAAGTTATGTAAAGAGCTTAGAAGTAGGGGTAGACATAAGTCATGTTGGTTTGTATTTTTAATTATCAAACCAAACCAATTGTATTGAGTTATTAAATTTAAAGATCAAATAAAACTAATAAAAGTTAGGTTTTCTCGGGTTTTTCGGATTTTTAGATTTTTTTCCATAAAATCTTCATAGCACAAAATATATAATTTGTGCTCCATATATTTCTTTAATCCTAGTAAGATATAACTATATAAGGTATTTTTCAATAAAATAATATAAATATGAGATGATCCATATCATTGTACTAAAATATTCAACAATAAAGATAATAAAATCGTATAAAATAAGAATTATTAATAACCCATAATAAAAACAAATATAATTTAAAATTAATAAGTTGCTAAAATAAGTCCTACTAATAATTACCATTATTTACATGACTAAACAGTAAAAGAAAAATAAGTTATGCATTTTATCTAAACCGCGAAAAACTAAAAGATAAATATCCAACACTATTTTCATTCATAGTACAATTGCATTGAATATCTTTTATTAGCGTTAGTATTAGTCGACATTGATTTAGGATTTATTTGAGTTACCGACATTATGAACTATAAAACTTATTGGAGCATCCAAAAATTATAAGTTCAAGTTTGAAATAATACGTGAAACGATAAAATTATGATAAAGCTTAAGAAGTATTTATAAACTACACTACAATAAATATTTTTATGTATTAAATATATTTAAAATGTCTATACATATAATTGTTAGTAAAACTTATAAGTGACGAAACCAGAAAAATAAAATGAATAGAAATGGACAGAATTTTATGTCCCGAGCTCACAAATTTTTTGTGTATCCTTAAAGAATCTTATCCCCTCACTGTTGCCCAAGGTTGATGGATAAATTCTTCTCAGGATACAACGGAAGTTCCAACTTAGCGGTAGCGACACTTCAAACTACTAAGTTATCGGCGAACTCAAAAGTAATGGAGGAAACCACACGAAAAACTTACTTTGTTTTAAAATAATGATGCAGAAAGAAGAAGTAGATGAAGCAGAAAATTTCAGAGTGAAAAATTCTGAAGGAAAGGCTGGCTATTTATAGCCAACGAAATCTGGATTGAAAGGGTGCGAAAGTAGCTTTTCACATTACAGGTGGATATTCGTGAAAGACAGCCTTTCAGGTGGCTGTTTAATTAACGCGGGAATATTTGAAAATTAAAGACGAAAAAAATAATTAATAATGGTCATATTAATATAAAATATTAATATTTAATTAATTAATTTTATTTTATTGGTCCAAAAAATTATCAATCAATCATATCAATTGACCGAATCCGAATCCGAAGCCGAAGCCGAAGCCGAAGCCGAGCCGAGCGAGCGACGACGACGACGGCGCGAGACCCCTTCCTCTTATCTCCTTTTTAAGAGCTTAAGGAAGTGCTTCTATATTTAAATCCAACAAAATGCTTGTCTTTAACTAATGAGGGACAAAGTGTAAAAGCTAAAGTTGCATTTTCACCTTCTTCCCTTATTTTCCATTCACACCACCACTTTAACCCCAACAATCCCCCACATGAATGAGGAATGATGAACATGCATGAAAAATTTTGTGTGATTCGCAACTAAGGATTAATTGCATCGGGATAAGTAGGTTCCCCTTTGAACTTTCCGTAGTGAACATATATCGGATATACTCGGTCAATCGGTAGATTTGATATCTTTGAACCGTCGAGCTTTAGTGTATACCTGGACAATATATGCCACACAAATAATCCTTATCTATCTTTTGGTTGTCATTGTTGTGTTCGTTTTAGCCATGAACACTGCCTAGTTTCATAAGTGCATAGAGAACTAGCCTTTACTATATTCTCTTTGAAGCGGCTTACACTTCACACTTATATAGGTGATTCCTAAACGTGTTATCCCATAGATACACTATTTGATATACCCTATATCAAACTTAGAAATCATTAAAAAG
>MU758701.1:0-11720 GCA_026770625.1 Nicotiana glauca
CCCGAGTCCCAGTTCGACTGAGGTCGAACCTAACAAATTTGATGGCGAAGGCACTTAGCCAGAGTCCCAGTTCGAATGAGGTCGATCCTAATGAAATTTGATGGCGAAGGCACTTAGCCTGAATCCTATTCGACTAAGATCAAACCTAAAAAATTTGATGGCGAAGGCACTTAGCTCGAGTCCTTCTTCGACTGAGGTCGAGCCTAATAAATTTGATGGCGAAGGCACTTAGCCTGAGTTCCAGTTCGACTAAGGTCGAACCTAATAAATTTGATGGCGAAGGCACTTAGCCTGAGTCCCAATTCGACTGAGGTCAAAAATAAAAAATTTTGATGACGAAGGCACTTACCTTGAATCCTATTCGGCTGAGATCAAACCTAAAAAATTTGATGGCGAAGGCACTTAGCCTGAGTCCCAGTTTGACTGAGGTCGAACCTAATAAATTTTGATGGCGAAGGCGCTTAGCCAGAGTCCTAGTTCGAGTGAGGTCGAACCTATTAAATTTGATGGCGAAGGCACTTAGCGTGAGTCCTAGTTCGACTGAGATTGAACCTAATAAATTTTATGGTGAAGGCACATAGCCTGAGTCCTAGTTCGACTGAGGTCGAGCCTAATAAATTTGACCGAGATCGAACTTAGCAAATTTGATGGCGAACGCACTTAACCTGAGTCCCAATTCGATTGAGGTCGAACCTAATAAATTTTAATGGCGAGGGTACTTAGCCTGAGTCCTTGTTCGACTGAGTTCGAGCCTGTTAAATTTGATGGCGAAGGCACTTAGCCTGAGTCCCAGTTCGACTGAGGTCAAACCTAAAAAATTTGATGATGAAGGCACTTAGCCTGAGTCCCTGTTCGACTGAGGTCAAACCTAATAAATTTTGATGACGAAGGCACTCAACCAGAATCATATTCAACTGAGATCAAACCTAAAAAAATTTGATGGTGAAGGCACTTAGCCTGAGTCCTAGTTGGATTTAGGGCGAACCTAATAAATTTGATGGCGAAGGCACTTAGCTTGAGTCCCAGTTCGACTGATATCAAACCTAACAAATTTTGATGGCGAAGGAACTTAGCATGAGTCCTAGTTCGACTGAGGTCTAGCCTAATAAATTTGATGGCGAAGGCACTTAGCTTGAGTCCCAGTTCGACTGATATCAAACCTAACAAATTTTGATGGCGAAGGAACTTAGCATGAGTCCTAGTTCGACTGAGGTCTAGCCTAATAAATTTGATGGCGAAGGCACTTAGCTTGAGTCCCAGTTCGACTGATATCAAACCTAACAAATTTTGATGGCGAAGGAACTTAGCATGAGTCCTAGTTCGACTGAGGTCTAGCCTAATAAATTTGATGGCGAAGGCACTTAGCTTGAGTCCCAGTTCGACTGATATCAAACCTAACAAATTTTGATGGCGAAGGAACTTAGCATGAGTCCTAGTTCGACTGAGGTCTAGCCTAATAAATTTGATGGCGAAGGCACTTAGCTTGAGTCCCAGTTCGACTGATATCAAACCTAACAAATTTTGATGGCGAAGGAACTTAGCATGAGTCCTAGTTCGACTGAGGTCTAGCCTAATAAATTTGATGGCGAAGGCACTTAGCTTGAGTCCCAGTTCGACTGATATCAAACCTAACAAATTTTGATGGCGAAGGAACTTAGCATGAGTCCTAGTTCGACTGAGGTCTAGCCTAATAAATTTGATGGCGAAGGCACTTAGCTTGAGTCCCAGTTCGACTGATATCAAACCTAACAAATTTTGATGGCGAAGGAACTTAGCATGAGTCCTAGTTCGACTGAGGTCTAGCCTAATAAATTTGATGGCGAAGGCACTTAGCTTGAGTCCCAGTTCGACTGATATCAAACCTAACAAATTTTGATGGCGAAGGAACTTAGCATGAGTCCTAGTTCGACTGAGGTCTAGCCTAATAAATTTGATGGCGAAGGCACTTAGCTTGAGTCCCAGTTCGACTGATATCAAACCTAACAAATTTTGATGGCGAAGGAACTTAGCATGAGTCCTAGTTCGACTGAGGTCTAGCCTAATAAATTTGATGGCGAAGGCACTTAGCTTGAGTCCCAGTTCGACTGATATCAAACCTAACAAATTTTGATGGCGAAGGAACTTAGCATGAGTCCTAGTTCGACTGAGGTCTAGCCTAATAAATTTGATGGCGAAGGCACTTAGCTTGAGTCCCAGTTCGACTGATATCAAACCTAACAAATTTTGATGGCGAAGGAACTTAGCATGAGTCCTAGTTCGACTGAGGTCTAGCCTAATAAATTTGATGGCGAAGGCACTTAGCTTGAGTCCCAGTTCGACTGATATCAAACCTAACAAATTTTGATGGCGAAGGAACTTAGCATGAGTCCTAGTTCGACTGAGGTCTAGCCTAATAAATTTGATGGCGAAGGCACTTAGCTTGAGTCCCAGTTCGACTGATATCAAACCTAACAAATTTTGATGGCGAAGGAACTTAGCATGAGTCCTAGTTCGACTGAGGTCTAGCCTAATAAATTTGATGGCGAAGGCACTTAGCTTGAGTCCCAGTTCGACTGATATCAAACCTAACAAATTTTGATGGCGAAGGAACTTAGCATGAGTCCTAGTTCGACTGAGGTCTAGCCTAATAAATTTGATGGCGAAGGCACTTAGCTTGAGTCCCAGTTCGACTGATATCAAACCTAACAAATTTTGATGGCGAAGGAACTTAGCATGAGTCCTAGTTCGACTGAGGTCTAGCCTAATAAATTTGATGGCGAAGGCACTTAGCTTGAGTCCCAGTTCGACTGATATCAAACCTAACAAATTTTGATGGCGAAGGAACTTAGCATGAGTCCTAGTTCGACTGAGGTCTAGCCTAATAAATTTGATGGCGAAGGCACTTAGCTTGAGTCCCAGTTCGACTGATATCAAACCTAACAAATTTTGATGGCGAAGGAACTTAGCATGAGTCCTAGTTCGACTGAGGTCTAGCCTAATAAATTTGATGGCGAAGGCACTTAGCCTCAGTCCCAGTTCGACTGAGGTCAAACCTAAAAAATTTGATGATGAAGGCACTTAGCCTGAGTCCTAGTTGGATTTAGGTCGAACCTAATAAATTTGATGGCGAAGGCACTTAGCTTGAGTCCCAGTTCGACTGATATCAAACCTAACAAATTTTGATGGCGAAGGCACTTAGCATGAGTCCTAGTTCGACTGAGGTCTAGCCTAATAAATTTGATGGCGAAGGCACTTAGCCTGAGTCCCAGTTCGATTGAGGTCGAACCTAATAAATTTTGATGGCGAAGGCACTTAGCCTCAGTCCTAGTTCGAGTGAGGTCGAACCTAATAAATTTGATGGCGAAGGCACTTAGCCTGAGTCCCAGTTCGACTGAGGTTGAACCTTATAAATTTGATGTCGAAGGCACATAGCCTAAGTCCTAGTTCGAGTGATGTCGAGCCTAATAAATTTGATAGCGAAGGCACTTAGCTCGAGTCCCTGTTTGACTGAGGTCGAACCTAACAAATTTGATGGTGAAGGCACTTAGCCAGAGTCCCAGTTCGACTCAGGTAAAACCTAATAAATTTTGACGACGTAGGCACTTAGCCAGAATTCCATTCGACGGAGATTGAACCTACCAAATTTGATGGCGAAGGCACTTAGCCTGAGTCCCAGTTCGACTGAGGTCGAAACTATTAAATTTTGATGGTGAAGTCACTTAGCCTGAGTCCTAGTTTGACTGAGGTCGAAACTTATAAATTTGATGGCGAAGGCACTTAGCCAGAGTCCCAGTTCGACTGGGGTCGAACCTAACAAATTTGATAGCCAGGGCACTTAACCTGAGTCCCAGTTCAACTGTGGTTTAACCTAATAAATTTTGATGGCAAAGGCACTTAGGCTGACTCCCAGTTTAACTGAGGTCGAACCTAATAAATTTAATTGCGAAGGCACTTAGCATGAGTCCCATTTAGACTGAGGTCCATCCTAAAAAATTTGATGGCGAAGGAATTTATCCTCCTGAGTGCCAGTTCGACTGAGGTCGAACCAAATAAATTTTGATGGCGAGGGCACTTAACCCGAGTCCTTATTCGACTGAGGTCGAGCCTAATAAATTTGATGGTGAAGGCACTTTGCCTAAGTCCTAGTTCGACTGAGGTCGAACCTAACAAATTTGATGGCGAAGACACTTAGCCTGAGTCCTAGTTCGACTGAGGTCAAACCTAATAAATTTTGACGACGAAGGCACCTAGCCTGAATCCCATTCGATTGAGATCGAACCTAGCAAATTTGATGGCGAAGGAACTTAACCTGACTCCCAGTTCGACTGAGGTCGAACCAAATAAATTTTGATGGCGCAGGCACTTAGCCTAAGTCCTAGTTGCACTGAGGTCGATCCTAATAAAATTGATGGCAAAGGAATTTAGCCTGATTCCCAGTTCGACTGGGGTCGAACCAAATAAATTTTGATGGCGAGGGCACTTATCCCGAGTCCTTATTCGATTGAGGTCGAGCCTAATAAATTTGATGGTGAAGGCACTTTGCCTGAGTCCCAGTTCGACTGAGGTCGAACCTATCAAATTTGATGGCAAAGACACTTAGCCTGAGTCCTAGTTTGACTGAGGTCAAACCTAATAAATTTTGACGACGAAGGCACCTATCCTGAATCCCATTCGACTGAGATCAAACCTAACAAATTTGATGGCGAAGGCAATTAACCTAAGTCCCAATTCGACTGAGGTCGAACCTAATAAATTTTGATTGTTAAGGCACTTAGCCTAAGTCCCAGTTCAACTGAGGTCGAATCTAATAAACTTTATAGTGAAGGCACTTAGCCCGAGTCTCAGGTCGGCTGAGTTCGAACCTAATAAATTCGATGGCGAAGGCAGTTAACCTGAGTCCAAGTTCGACTGAGGTCGAGCCTAATAAATTTGATGGCGAAGGCAATTAGCTTGATTCCCAGTTCGACTGAGGTCGAACCTAACAAATTTGATGGTGAAGGCACTTAGCCAGATTCCCAGTTCGACTCAGGTAAAACCTAATAAATTTTGACGACGTAGGCACTTAGCCTAAATTCCATTCGACGGAGATTGAACGTAACAAAATTGATGGCGAAGGCACTTAGCCTGAGTCCCAGTTCGACTGAGGTCAAAACTATTATATTTTGATGGTGAAGTCACTTAGCCTAAGTCCTAGTTCGACTGAGGTCGAACATAACAAATTTGATAGTGAAGGCACTTAGCCTGAGTCTAGTTCGACTGTGGTCTAACCTAATGAATTTTGACGGCGAAGGCACTTAGGCTGACTCCCAGTTTGACTGAGGTCAGACCTAATAAATATGATGGCGAAGGCACTTAGTGTGAGTCCTAGTTCGACTGAGGTCGAACCTAATAAATTTTGATGGCGCAGCCACTTAGCCCAAGTCCTAGTTCGACTGAGGTCGATCCTAATAAATTTGATGGCGAAGGAATTTAGCCTGAGTGCCAGTTCGACTGAGGTCGAACCAAATAAATTTTGATGGCCAAGGCACTTAATCTGAGTCATTATTCGACTGAGGTCGAGCATAATAAATTTGATGGTGAAGGCACTTTTCCTGAGTCCCAGTTCGACTGAGGTCGAACCTAACAAATTTGATGGCGAACACACTTAGCCTGAGTCATAGTTCGACTGAGGTCAAACCTAATAAATTTTGACGACGATGGAAACCTAGCCTCAATCCCATTCGACTGAGATCGAACCTAACAAATTTGACGGCGAAGGCACTTAACCTAAGTCCCAGTTCGACTGAGGTCAAACCTAATAAACTTTGATTGCTAAGGCACTTAGCCTGAGTCCCAGTTCAACAGAGGTCGAATCTAATAAATTTGATGGTGAAGGCACTTAGCCTTATTCCTAGTTCGGCTAAGGTCGAACCTAATAAATTCGATGGCGAAGGCAGTTAACCTGAGTCCCAGTTCGACTGAGGTCAAGCCTAATAAATTTGATGGCGAAGGCAGTTAGCTTGATTCCCAGTTCGACTGAGGTCAAACCTAAAAAATTTGATGGCGAAGGCACTTAGCCTGAGTCCCATTTTGACTGAGGTCGAACCTAACAAATTTGATGGTGAAGGCACTTAGCCTGAGTCCCAGTTCGACTCAGGTAAAACCTAATACATTTTGACGACGTAGGCACTTAGCCTGAATTCCATTCGACGGAGATAGAACCTAAAAAATTTGATGGCGAAGGCACTTAGCCTGAGTCCCAGTTCGACTGAGGTCGAAACTATTAAATTTTGATGGTGAAGTCACTTAGCCTAAGTCCTAGTTCGACAGAGGTCGAACCTTATAAAATTGATGGCGAAGGCACTTAGCCTGAGTCCCAGTTCGACTCAGATAAAACCTAATACATTTTGACGACGTAGGCACTTAGCCTGAATTCCATTCGACGGAGATAGAACCTAAAAAATTTGATGGCGAAGGCACTTAGCATGAGTCCCAGTTCGACTGAGGTCAAAACTATTATATTTTGATGGTGAAGTCACTTAGCCTAAGTCCTAGTTCGACTAAGATCGAACCTTATAAATTTGATGGAGAAGGCACTTAGACCGAGTCCCAGTTCGACTGAGGTCGAACATAACAAATTTGATAGTGAAGGCACTTAGCCTGAGTCTAGTTTGACTGTGTTCTAACCTAATGAATTTTGACGGCGAAGGCACTTAGGCTGACTCCCAGTTTGACTGAGGTCGAACCTAATAAATTTGATGGCGAAGGCACTTAGTGTGAGTCCCAGTTCGACTGAGGTCGAACCTAATAAATTTTGATGGCGCAGCCAATTAGCCTAAGTCCTAGTTCGACTGAGGTCGATCCTAATAAATTTGATGGCGAAGGAATTTAGCCTGAGTGTCAGTTCGACTGAGGTCGAACCAAATAAATTTTGATGTCGAGGGCACTTAATCTGAGTCATTATTCGACTGAGGTCGAGCCTATTAAATTTGATGGTGAAGGCACTTTGCCTGAGTCCCAGTTCGACTGAGGTCGAACCTAACAAATTTGATGGCGAAGACACTTAGCCTGAGTCCTAGTTCGACTGAGGTTGATCCTAACAAATTTGATGGCGAAGGCACTTAACCTGTATTCCAATTCGACTGAGGTCGAACCTAATAAATTTGATGGTGAAGGCACTTAAACTAAGTCCCAGTTCGACTGAGGTCAAACCTAATAAACTTTGATTGCTAAGGCACTTAGCCTGAGTCCCAGTTCAACAGAGGTCGAATCTAATAAATTTGATGGTGGAGGCACTTAGCCTTATTCCCAGTTCGGCCGAGGTCAAACCTAATAAATTCGATGGCGAAGGAAATTAACCTGAGTCCCAGTTCGACTGAGGTCAAGCCTAATAAATTTGATGGCGAAGGCAGTTAACTTGATTCCCAGTTCGACTGAGGTCTAACCTAACAAATTTGATGGCGAAGGCACTTAGCCTGAGTCCCATTTTGACTGAGGTCGAACCTAACAAATTTGATGGTGAAGGCACTTAGCCTGAGTCCCAGTTCGACTCAGGTAAAACCTAATACATTTTGACGATGTAGGCACTTAGCCTGAATTCCATTCGACGGAGATAGAACCTAAAAAATTTGATGGTGAAGGCACTTAGCCTGAGTAGCAGTTCGACTGAGGTCGAAACTATTAAATTTTAATGGTTAAGTCACTTAGCCTGAGTCCTAGTTCGACAGAGGTCGAACCTTATAAATTTGATGGCGAAGGCACTTAGCCTGAGTGCCAGTTCGACTGAGGTCGAACCAAACAAATTTGATATCGAAGGCACTTAGCCTGACTCCCAGTTCGACTGTGTTCGAACCTAATGAATTTTGATGGCGAAGGAACTTAGCCTGAGTCCCAGTTTGACTTAGGTCGAACCTAATAAATTTTATGGCGAAGGCACTTAGCCTGAGTCCCAGTTCGACTGAGGTCGAACCTAATAAATTTTGATGGCGAAGGCACTTAGCCTAAGTCCTAGTTAGACTGAGGTTGAGCCTAATAAATTTGATGGCGAAGGAATTTAGCCTGAGTGCCAGTTCGACTGAGGTCGAACCTAATAAATTTTGATGGCGAAGGCACTTAGCCAGAGTCCTAGTTCGACTGAGGTCGAACCAAATAAATTTGATGGCGAAGGCACTTAGCCAGAGTCCCAGTTCGACTAAGGTTGATCCTAACAAATTTGATGGCGAAGGCACTTAACCTGTATTCCAATTCGACTGAGGTCGAACCTAATAAATTTGATGGCGAAGGCTCTTAGCCTGATTCCCAGTTCGACTGGAGTTGAACCAAATAAATTTTGATGGCGAGGGCACTTATCCTGAGTCCTTATTCGACTGAGGTCGAGCCTAATAAATTTGATGGCGAAGGCAATTAGCTTGATTCCCAATTCGACTGCGATTGAACCTAACAAATTTGATGGCGAAGGCACTTAGCCTAAGTCCCAGTTTGACTGAGGTCGAACCTAACAAATTTGATGTCGAAGGAATTTAGCCTGAGTGCCTATTCGACTAAGGTCGAACCTAATAAATTTTGATGGCGAAGGCACTTAGCCTGAGTCCTAGTTCAATTAAGGTCGAACCAAATAAATTTTATGGCGAAGGCACTTAGCCGAGTCCCAGTTCGACTAAGGTCGAACATAACAAATTTGATGGCGAAGGCACTTAAGCTGAGTCCCAATTTGACTGAGGTCGAGCCTAATAAATTTTGATGGGGATGGCACTTAGCCTGAGTCCTAGTTCGATTGAGGTCGAACCAAATAAATTTGATGGCGAAGGCACTTAGCCAGAGTCCCAGTTCGACTAAGGTCTAACCTAACAAATTTGATGGTGAAGGCACTTAACCTGAGTCCCAATTCGACTGAGGTCGAACCTAATAAATTTTGATGCAAAAGGCACTTAGCCTGAGTCCTAGTTCGACTGAGGTCGAGCCTATTAAATTTGATAGTGAAGGCACTTAGCCTGAGTCCCAGTTCGACTGTGGTCGAACCTAATGAATTTTGACGGCGAAGGCACTTAGCCTGAGTCCCAGTTCGACTGAGATCGAACATAATAAATTTGATGGCGAAGGCACTTAGCCTGAGTCCCAGTTCGACTGAGGTCGAACCTAATAAATTTTGATGGCGAAGGCACTTAGCCTGAGTCCTAGTTCGACTGAGGTCGAGCCTAATAAATTTGATGGCGAAGGAATTTAGCCGGAGTTCCAATTCGACTGATGTCGAACCTAATAAATTTTGATGGCGAAGGCACTTAGCCTGAGTCCTAGTTCGATTGAGGTCGAACCAAATAAATTTGATGGCTAAGGCACTTAGCCTGAGTCCTAGTTCTACTGAGGTCGAGCCTAATAAATTTGATGGCAAATGAACTTAGCCTGAGTCCCAGTTCGATTAGGGTCGAACCTATTGAATTTTGATGGCGAAGGCACTTAGCCTGAGTCCTAGTTCAACTGAGGTCGAGCCTATTAAATTTGATGGCGAAGGCACTTAGCCTGAGTCCCAGTTCGACTGAGGTCGTACCTAACAAATTTGATGGCAATGGCACTTAGCCTGAGTCTTAGTTCGATTGAGGTCGAACCAAATAAATTTGATGGCGAAGGCACTTAGCCAGAGTCCGAGTTCGACTAAGGTCGAACCTAACAAATTTGATGGCGAAGGCACTTAACCTGAGTCCCAGTTCGACTGAGGTCGTACCTAACAAATTTGATGGCAATGGCACTTAGCCTGAGTCTTAGTTCGATTGAGGTCGAACCAAATAAATTTGATGGCGAAGGCACTTAGCCAGAGTCCGAGTTCGACTAAGGTCGAACCTAACAAATTTGATGGCGAAGGCACTTAACCTGAGTCCCAGTTCGACTGAGGTCGTACCTAACAAATTTGATGGCAATGGCACTTAGCCTGAGTCTTAGTTCGATTGAGGTCGAACCAAATAAATTTGATGGCGAAGGCACTTAGCCAGAGTCCGAGTTCGACTAAGGTCGAACCTAACAAATTTGATGGCGAAGGCACTTAACCTGAGTCCCAATTCGACTGAGGTCGAACCTAATAAATTTTGATGCAGAAGGCACTTAGCCTGAGTCCTAGTTCGACTGAGGTCGAGCCTATTAAATTTGATGGCGAAGGCACTTAGCCTGAGTCCCAGTTCGACTGAGGTCGAACCTAACAAATTTGATGGCGAAGGCTCTTAGCCTGATTCCCAGTTTGACTGAGGTTGAACCTAACAAATTTGATGGCGAAGGCACTTAGCCTGAGTCCCAGTTCGACTCAGGTAAAACCTAATAAATTTTGACGACGAAGGCACTTAGCCCGAATTCCATTCGACTGAGATTGAACCTAACAATTTTATGGCAAAGGCATATATCCTGAGTCCCAGTTCGACTGAGGTCGAACCTATTAAATTTTGATGGTGAAGGAACTTAGCCTGAGTCCCAGTTCGACTGAGGGCGAACCTTATAAATTTAATGGCGAAGGCACTTAGCCCGAGTCCCAGTTCGACTGAGGTCCAACCTAACAAATTTGATAGCGAAGGTACTTAGCCTGAGTCCCAGATCGACTGTGGTCGAACCTAATAAATTTTTATGGCGAAGGAACTTAGCCTAAGTCCTAGTTCGACTGAGGTCGAGCCAAATAAATTTGATGGCGAAGGAATTTAGCCTGAGTGCTAGTTCGACTGAGGTCGAACCTAATAAATTTTGATGGCGAAGGCACTTAGCTTGAGTCCTAGTTCGATTGAGGTCGAACCAAATAAATTTGATGGCGAAGGCACTTAGCCGGAGTCCCAGTTCGACTAAGGTCGAACCTAACAAATTTGATGGCGAAGGCACTTAGCTGGAGTCCCAATTCGACTGAGGTCGAACCTAATTAATTTTGATGGGGAAGGCACTTAGCCTGAGTCCTAGTTCGACTGAGGTCTAGCCTAATAAAATTGATGGCGATGGCATTTTGCCAGAGTCATATTTCGACTGAGGTCGAACCTATTGAATTTTTGATGGCAAAGGCACAAAGCCTGAGTCCCAGAACGACTNAATGGGGAAGGCACTTAGCCTGAGTCCTAGTTCGACTGAGGTCTAGCCTAATAAAATTGATGGCGATGGCATTTTGCCTGAGTCATATTTCGACTGAGGTCGAACCTATTGAATTTTTGATGGCAAAGGCACAAAGCCTGAGTCCCAGAACGACTGAGGTCGAACCTAATAAATTTGATGGCGAAGGCACTTAGCCTGAGTCCTAGTTCGACTGAGGTCGAGCCTAATAAATTTGATGTCGAAGGCACTTACCCGGAGTCCCAGTTTGACTGAAGTCGAACCTAACATATTTGATGGCGAAGGCACTTAGCCTGAGTCCCAGTTCGTCTGAGGTCGAACCTAATATATTTTGATGGCGAAGGCACTTAGGCTGAGTCCCAGTTCGACTGAGTTCGAACATAATAAACATGATGGTTAAGTAACTTAACCTGAGTCCCAGTTCGACTGAGGTCGAACATAATAAATTTGGATGGCGAGGGCACTTAGCTTGAGTCCTTGTTTGACTGAGGTCGAGCCTAATGAATTTGATGGCGAAGGCACTTTTCCTGAGTCCCAGTTCGACTGAGGTCGAACCTAACAAATTTGATGGCAAAGGTACTTAGCCTG
Source organism: Nicotiana glauca (assembly GCA_026770625.1). Classification (NCBI taxonomy): domain Eukaryota; kingdom Viridiplantae; phylum Streptophyta; class Magnoliopsida; order Solanales; family Solanaceae; genus Nicotiana; species Nicotiana glauca. Next base: position 11,614 of record MU758701.1, read on the forward strand.
AGTCCCAGTTCGACTGAGGTCAAACCTAATAAATTTTGACGACTAAGGCACTTAGCTTGAATCACATTCGGCTGAGATCGAACCTAAAAAGTTTGATGGCGAAGGCA
>MU758701.1:12485-28268 GCA_026770625.1 Nicotiana glauca
TTTGATGGGGAAGGCACTTAGCCTGAGTCCTAGTTCGACTGAGGTCTAGCCTAATAAAATTGATGGCGATGGCATTTTGCCAGAGTCATATTTCGACTGAGGTCGAACCTATTGAATTTTTGATGGCAAAGGCACAAAGCCTGAGTCCCAGAACGACTGAGGTCGAACCTAATAAATTTGATGGCGAAGGCACTTAGCCTGAGTCCTAGTTCGACTGAGGTCGAGCCTAATAAATTTGATGTCGAAGGCACTTACCCGGAGTCCCAGTTTGACTGAAGTCGAACCTAACATATTTGATGGCGAAGGCACTTAGCCTGAGTCCCAGTTCGTCTGAGGTCGAACCTAATATATTTTGATGGCGAAGGCACTTAGGCTGAGTCCCAGTTCGACTGAGTTCGAACATAATAAACATGATGGTTAAGTAACTTAACCTGAGTCCCAGTTCGACTGAGGTCGAACATAATAAATTTGGATGGCGAGGGCACTTAGCTTGAGTCCTTGTTTGACTGAGGTCGAGCCTAATGAATTTGATGGCGAAGGCACTTTTCCTGAGTCCCAGTTCGACTGAGGTCGAACCTAACAAATTTGATGGCAAAGGTACTTAGCCTGAGTCCCAGTTCGACTGAGGTCAAACCTAATAAATTTTGACGACTAAGGCACTTAGCTTGAATCACATTCGGCTGAGATCGAACCTAAAAAGTTTGATGGCGAAGGCACTTATCCTGAGTCCTAGTTCGACTGAGGTCGAACCTAATAAATTTTGATGGCGAAGGCACTTAGCCTGAGTCCCAGTTCGGCTGAGGTAGAACCTAATAAATTCGATGGCGAAGGCAGTTAACCTGAGTCCCAGTTCGACAGAGGTCGAGCCTAATAAATTTGATGGCGAAGGAAGCTAGCCTGAGTCCCACTTCGACTGAGATCGAACCTAACAGATTTGATGGCGAAGGCACTTAGCTTGAGGTCGAACCTAACAAATTTTACGGCGAAGGCACTTAGCCTAAGTCAGAGTTCGACTGAGGTAAAACTTAATAAATCTTGACGACGAAGGCACATAGCCTGAATTCCATTCGACTGAGATTGAACCTCACAAATTTGATGGTGAAGGCACTTAGCCCGAATCCCAGTTCGACTGAGGTCGAACCTATTAAATTTTGATGGTGAAGGCACTTATCCTGAGTCCCAGTTCGACTGAGGTCGAACCTTATAAATTTGATGGCAAAGGCACCTAGCCCGAATCCCAGTTCGACTGAGGTTGAACCTAACAAATTTGATAGTGAATGCATTTAGCCTGAGTCCCAGTTCGATTGTGGTCGAACCTAATGAATTTTTATGGCGAAGGCACTTAGCCTGAGTCCCAGTTTGACTGAGGTCGAACCTAATAAATTTGATGGCGAAGGCACTTAGCCTGAATTCCATTCGACTGAAATTGAACCTAACAAATTTTATGGCAAAGGCATTTATCCTGAGTCCCAGTTCGACTGAGGTCGAACCTATTAATCTTTGATGGTGAAGGCACTTAGCCTAAGTCCTAGTTCGACTGAGGTCGGTCCTAATAAATTTGATGGCGAAGGAATTTATCGTGAGTGCCAGATCGACTGAGGTCGAACCAAATAAATTTTGATGGCGAGGGCACTTGACCTGAGTCCTTATTCGACAGAGGTCGAGCCTAATAAATTTGATGGTGAAGGCACTTTGCCTGAGTCCCAGTTCGACTGAGGTTGAACCTAACAAATTTGATGTCGAAGTCACTTAGCCCGAGTCCTAGTTCGACTAAGGTCAAACCTAATAAGATTTGACGACGAAGGCACCTAGCCTGAATCCCATTCGAGTGAGATCGAACCTAACAAATTTGATGGCGAAGCCACTTAACCTGAGTCCCAGTTCGACTGAGGTCGAATCTAATAAATTTGATGGTGAAGGCACTTAGCCTGAGTCCCAGTTCGACTGAGGTCGAACCTAACAAATTTGATGGCGAAGGCACTTAGCCTGAGTCCAGTTCGTCTGAGGTCGAACCTAATATATTTTGATGGCGAAGGCACTTAGGCTGATCCCAGTTCGACTGAGTTCGAACATAATAAACATGATGGTTAAGTAACTTAACCTGAGTCCCAGTTCGACTGAGGTCGAACCTAATAAATTTGGATGTCGAGGGCACTTAGCTTGAGTCCTTGTTCGTTTGAGGTCGAGCCTAATAAATTTGATGGCGAAGGCACTTTTCCTGAGTCCCAGTTTGACTGAGGTCGAACCTAACAAATTTGATGGCAAAGGTACTTAGCCTGAGTCCCAGTTCGACTGAGGTCAAACCTAATAAATTTTGACAACTAAGGCACTTAGCTTGAATCCCATTCGGCTGAGATCGAACCTAAAAAGTTTTATGGCGAAGGCACTTATCCTGAGTCCTAGTTCGACTGAGGTCAAACCTAATAAATTTTGATGGTGAAGGCACTTAGCCTGAGTCCCAGTTCGACTGAGGTAGAACCTAATAAATTCGATGGCGAAGGCAGTTAACCTGAGTCCCAGTTTGACTGAGGTCGAACCTAATAAATTTGATGGCGAAGGCACTTGGCCTGAGTCCTAGTTCAACTGAGGTCGAACCTAATAAATTTTGATGGCAAAGGAACTTAGCCTAAGTCCTAGTTCGACGCAGTTCGAGCCTAATAAATTTTATGGCGAAGGCATTTAGCCTGAGTCCCACTTTGACTGAGGTCGAACCTAATAAATTTTGATGGAGAAGGCACTTAGCCTTAGTCCTAGTTCTATTTAGGTCAAACCTAATAAATTTGATGGCGAAGGCACATAGCCTGAGTCCCAGTTCGACTGAGATCGAACCTAACAAATTTTGATGGCGAAGGCACAGCCTAAGTCCCAGTTCGACTGAGGTCGAACCTAATAAATTTTGATGGCAAGGGCACTTAGCCTGAGTCCTTGTTCGATTGAGGTCGAGCCAAATAAATTTGATCGCGAAGGCACTTTGCCTGAGTCTCGGTTCGACTGAGGTCGAACCTAACAAATTTGATGGCGAAGGCTCTTAGTCTGATTCCCAGTTTGACTGAAGTCGAACCTAGCAAATTTGATGGCAAAGGCACTTAGCTTGAGTCCCAGTTCGACTCAGGTAAAACCTAATAAATTTTGACGATGAAGGCACTTAGCCTGAATTCCATTCGACTGAAATTGAACCTAACAAATTTGATGGCGAAGGCATTTAGCCTGAGTCCCAGTTCGACTGAGGTCGAACCTATTAATCTTTGATGGTGAAGGCACTTAGCCTAAGTCCTAGTTCGACTGAGGTCGGTCCTAATAAATTTGATGGCGAAGGAATTTATCGTGAGTGCCAGATCGACTGAGGTCGAACCAAATAAATTTTGATGGTGAGGGCACTTAACCTGAGTCCTTATTCGATATAGGTTGAGCCTAATAAATTTGATGGTGAAGGCACTTTGCCTGAGTTCAGTTCGACTGAGGTTGAACCTAACAAATTTGATGGCGAAGACACTTAGCCTGAGTCCTAGTTCGACTAAGGTTAAACCTAATAAGATTTGACGACGAAGGCACCTAGCCTGAATCCTATTCGAGTGAGATCGAACCTAACAAATTCGATGGCGAAGGCACTTAACCTGAGTCCCAGTTCGACTGAGGTCGAATCTAATAAATTTGATGGTGAAGGCACTCAGCCTGAGTCCCAGTTCGGCTGAGGTCGAACCTAATAAATTCGATGGCGAAGGCAGTTAACCTGAGTCCCAGTTCGACTGAGGTCGAGCCTAATAAATTTGATGGCGAAGGCAGTTAGCTTGATTCCCAGTTCGATTGAGGTCGAACCTAACAAATTTGATGGCGAAGGCACTTAGCCTGAGTCCCAGTTCGTCTGAGGTCGAACCTAATATGTTTTGATGGCGAAGGCACTTAGGCTGAGTCCAAGTTCGACTGAGTTCGAACATAATAAACATGATGGTTAAGTAGCTTAACCTGAGTCCCAGTTCGACTGAGGTCGAACCTAATAAATTTGGATGGCGAGGGCACTTAGCTTGAGTCCTTGTTCGACTGAGGTCGAACCTAACAAATTTGATGGCAAAGGTACTTAGCCTGAGTCCCAGTTCGACTGAGGTCAAACCTAACAAATTTTGACGACTAAGGCACTTAGCTTGAATCCCATTCGGCTGAGATCGAACCTAAAAAGTTTGATGGCGAAGGCATTTATCCTGAGTCCTAGTTCGACTGAGGTCAAACCTAATAAATTTTGATAGCGAAGGCACTTAGCCTGAGTCCCAGTTTGGCTGAGGTAGAACCTAATAAATTCGATGGCGAAGGCAGTTAACCTGAGTCCCAGTTCGACTGAGGTCGAGCCTAATAAATTTGATGGCGAAGGCAGTTAGCCTGAGTCCCACTTTGACTGAGATCGAACCTAACAAATTTGATGGCGAAGGCACTTAGCCTGAGATCGAACCTAACAAATTTTGATGGCGAAGGCAAAGCCTAAGTCCCAGTTCGACTGAGGTCGAACCTAATAAATTTTGATGGCGAGGGCACTTAGCCAGAGTCCTTGTTCGATTGAGGTCGAGCCAAATAAATTTGATCGCGAAGGCACTTTGCCTGAGTCCCGGTTCGACTGAGGTCAAACCTAACAAATTTGATGGCGAAGGCTCTTAGCCTGATTCCCAGTTTGACTGAAGTCGAACCTAGCAAATTTGATGGCAAAGGCACTTAGCCTGAGTCCCAGTTCGACTCAGGTAAAACCTAATAAATTTTGTCGACGAAGGCACTTAGCCTGAATTCCATTCGACTGAAATTGAACCTAACAAATTTTATGGCGAAGGCATTTAGCCTGAGTCCTAGTTCGACTGAGGTCGAACCTATTAATCTTTGATGGTGAAGGCACTTAGCCTAAGTCCTAGTTCGACTGAGGTCGATCCTAATAAATTTGATGGCGAAGAATTTATCGTGAGTGCCAGATCGACTGAGGTCGAACCAAATAAATTTTGATGGCGAGGGCACTTAACCTGAGTCCTTATTCGATAGAGCTCGAGCCTAATAAATTTGATGGTGAAGGCACTTTGCCTGAGTTCAGTTTGACTGAGGTTGAACCTAACAAATTTGATGGCGAAGACACTTAGCCTGAGTCCTAGTTCGACTAAGGTCAAACCTAATAAGATTTGATGACGAAGGCACCTAACCTGAATCCCATTTGAGTGAGATCGAACCTAACAAATTTGATGGCGAAGGCATTTAACCTGAGTCCCAGTTCGACTGAGGTCGAATCTAATAAATTTGATGGTGAAGGCACTTAGCCTGAGTCCCAGTTCGATAGAGCTCGAGCCTAATAAATTTGATAGCGAAGGCACTTTTCCTGAGTCCCAGTTCGATAGAGCTCGAGCCTAATAAATTTGATAGCGAAGGCACTTTTCCTGAGTCCCAGTTCGATAGAGCTCGAGCCTAATAAATTTGATAGCGAAGGCACTTTTCCTGAGTCCCAGTTCGATAGAGCTCGAGCCTAATAAATTTGATAGCGAAGGCACTTTTCCTGAGTCCCAGTTCGATAGAGCTCGAGCCTAATAAATTTGATAGCGAAGGCACTTTTCCTGAGTCCCAGTTCGATAGAGCTCGAGCCTAATAAATTTGATAGCGAAGGCACTTTTCCTGAGTCCCAGTTCGATAGAGCTCGAGCCTAATAAATTTGATAGCGAAGGCACTTTTCCTGAGTCCCAGTTCGATAGAGCTCGAGCCTAATAAATTTGATAGCGAAGGCACTTTTCCTGAGTCCCAGTTCGATAGAGCTCGAGCCTAATAAATTTGATAGCGAAGGCACTTTTCCTGAGTCCCAGTTCGATAGAGCTCGAGCCTAATAAATTTGATGGCGAAGGCACTTAGGCTGAGTCCTAGTTCGACTGAGTTCGAACATAATAAACATGATGGTTAAGTAACTTAACCTGAGTCCCAGTTCAACTGAGGTCGAACCTAATAAATTCGGATGGCGAGGGCACTTAGCTTGAGTCCTTGTTCGACTGAGGTCGAGCCTAATAAATTTGATAGCGAAGGCACTTTTCCTGAGTCCCAGTTCGACTGAGGTCGAACCTAACAAATTTGATGGCAAAGGTACTTAGCCTGAGTCCCAATTCGACTGAGGTCAAACCTAATAAATTTTGACGACTAAGGCACTTAGCTTGAATCCCATTCGGATGAGATCGAACCTAAAAAGTTTGATGGCGAAGGCATTTATCCTGAGTCCTAGTTCGACTGAGGTCAAACCTAATAAATTTTGATGCCGAAGGCACTTAGCCTGAGTCCCAGTTCGGCTGAGGTAGAACCTAATAAATTCGTTGGCGAAGGCAGTTAACCTGAGTCCCAGTTCGACTGAGGTCGAGCCTAATAAATTTGATGGCGAAGGCAGCTAGCCTGAGTCCCAGTTTGACTGAGATCGAACCTAACAAATTTGATGGCGAAGGCACTTAGCCTGAGGTCGAACCTAACAAATTTTACGGCGAAGGCACTTAGCCTGAGTCAGAGTTCGACTGAGGTAAAACCTAATAAATTTTGACGACGAAGGCACTTAGCCTGAATTCCATTCGACTGAGATTGAACCTCACAAATTTGATGGTGAAGGCACTTAGCCCGAATCCCAGTTTGACTGAGGTCGAACCTATTAAATTTTGATGGTGAAGGCACTTATCCTGAGTCCTAGTTCGACTGAGGTCGAACCTTATAAATTTGATGGCAATGGCACCTAGCCCGAATCCCAGTTCGACTGAGGTTGAACCTAATAAATTTGATAGTGAAGGCATTTAGCCTGAGTCCCAGTTCGATTGTGGTCGAACCAAATGAATTTTTATGGCGAAGGCACTTAGCCTGAGTCCCAGTTTGACTGAGGTCGAACCTAATAAATTTGATGGCGAAGTCATTTAGCCTGAGTCCCAGTTCAACTGAGGTCGAACCTAATAAATTTTGATGGCAAAGGAACTTAGCCTAAGTCCTAGTTCGACGCAGGTCGAGCCTAATAAATTTTATGGCGAAGGCATTTAGCCTGAGTCCCACTTCGACTGAGGTCGAACCTAATAAATTTTGATGGCAAAGGCACTTAGCCTTAGTCCTAGTTCTATTTAGGTCAAACCGAATAAATTTGATGGCGAAGGCACATAGCCTGAGTCCCAGTTCGACTGAGATCGAACCTAACAAATTTTGATGGCGAAGGCACAGCCTAAGTCCCAGTTCGACTGAGGTCGAACCTAATAAATTTTGATGGCGAGGGCACTTAGCCAGAGTCCTTGTTTGATTGAGGTCGAGCCAAATAAATTTGATGGCGAAGGCACTTTGCCTGACTCCCAGTTCGACTGAGGTCGAACCTAACAAATTTGATGGCGAAGGCTCTTAGCCTGATTCCCAGTTTGACTGAAGTCGAACCTAGCAAATTTGATGGCAAAGGCACTTATCCTGAGTCCCAGTTCGACTCAGGTAAAACCTAATAAATTTTGACGACGAAGGCACTTATCCTGAATTCCATTCGACTGAAATTGAACCTAACAAATTTTATGGCGAAGGCATTTTGCTTGAGTCCTAGTTCGACCGAGGTCAAACCTATTAATCTTTTATGGTGATGGCACTTAGCCTAAGTCCTAGTTCGACTAAGGTCGGTCCTAATAAATTTGATGGCGAAGGAATTTATCGTGAGTGCCAGATCGACTGAGGTCGAACCAAATAAATTTTGATGGCGAGGGCACTTAACCTAAGTCCTTATTCGATAGAGATCGAGCCTAATAAATTTGATGGTGAAGGCACTTTGCCTGAGTCCCAGTTCGACTGAGGTTGAACCTAACAAATTTGATGGCGAAGACACTTAGCCTGAGTCCTAGTTCGACTAAGGTCAAACCAAATAAGATTTGACGAAGAAAGCACCTAGCATTAATCCCATTCGACTGAGATCGAACCTAACAAATTTGATGGCGAAGGCACTTAACCTGAGTCCCAGTTCGACTGAGGTCGAATCTAATAAATTTGATGGTGAAGGCAGTTAGCCTGAGTCCCAGTTCGGCTGAGGTCGAACCTAATAAATTCGATGGCGAAGGCAGTTAGCTTGATTACCAGTTCGACTGAGGTCGAACCTAACAAATTTGATGGCGAAGGCACTTAGCCTGAGTCCCAGTTCGTCTGAGGTCAAACCTAATATATTTTGATGGCGAAGGCACTTAGGCTGAGTCCTAGTTCGACTGAGTTCGAACATAATAAACATGATGGTTAAGTAACTTAACCTGAGTCCCAGTTCGACTGAGGTCGAACCTAATAAATTTGGATGGCGAGGGCACTTAGCTTGAGTCCTTGTTCGACTGAGGTCGAGCCTAATAAATTTGATGGCGAAGGCACTTTTCCTGAGTCCCAGTTCGACTGAGGTCGAACCTAACAAATTTGATGGCAAAGGTACTTAGCCTGAGTCCCAGTTCGACTGAGGTCAAACCTAATAAATTTTGACGACTAAGGCACTTAGCTTGAATCCCATTCGGCTGAGATCGAACCTAAAAAGTTTGATGGCGAAGGCACTTATCCTGAGTCTTAGTTCGACTGAGGTCAAACCTAATAAATTTTGATGGCGAAGGCACTTAGCCTGAGTCCCAGTTCGGCTGAGGTAGAACCTAATAAATTCCATGGCGAAGGCAGTTAACCTGAGTCCCAGTTCGACTGAGGTCGAGCCTAATAAATTTGATGGCGAAGGCAGCTAGCCTGAGTCCCAGTTCGACTGAGATCGAACCTAACAAATTTGATGGCGAAGGCACTTAGCCTGAGGTCGAACCTAACAAATTTTACGGCGAAGGCACTTAGCCTGAGTTAGAGTTCGACTGAGGTAAAACCCTAATAAATTTTGACGACGAAGGCACTTAGCCTGAATTCCATTCGACTGAGATTGAACCTATTAAATTTTGATGGTGAAGGCACTTATCCTGAGTCCCAGTTTGACTGAGGTCGAACCTTATAAATTTGATGGCAAAAGGCACCTAGCCCGAATCCCAGTTCCACTGAGGTTGAACCTAACAAATTTGATAGTGAAGGCATTTAGCCTGATTCCCAGTTCGATTGTGGTCGAACCTAATGAATTTTTATGGCGAAGGTACTTAGCCTAAGTCCCAGTTTGACTGAGGTCGAACCTAATAATTTTGATGGCGAAGGCACTTAGCCTGAGTCCCAGTTCAACTGAGGTCGAACCTAATAAAATTTGATGGCAAAGGAACTTAGCCTAAGTCCTAGTTCGACGCAGGTCGAGCCTAATAAATTTTATGGCGAAGGCATTTAGCCTGAGTCCCAATTCGACTGAGGTTGAACCTAATAAATTTTGATGGCGAAGTCACTTAGCCTTAGTCCTAGTTCTATTTATGTCAAACCTAATAAATTTGATGGCGAAGGCACATAGCCTGAGTCCCAGTTCGACTGAGATCGAACCTAACAAATTTTGATGGCGAAGGCACAGCCTAAGTCCCAGTTCGACTGAAGTCGAACCTAATAAATTTTGATGGCGAGGGCACTTAGCCAGAGTCCTTGTTCGATTGAGGTCGAGCCAAATAAATTTGATGGCGAAGGCACTTTGCCTGAGTCCCAGTTCGACTGAGGTCGAACCTAACAAATTTGATGGCGAAGGCTCTTAGCCTGATTCCCAGTTTGACTGAAGTCGAACCTAGCAAATGTGATGGAAAAGGCACTTAGCCTGAGTCCCAGTTCGACTCAGGTAAAACCTAATAAATTTTGACGACGAAGGCACTTAGCCTGAATTCCATTCGACTGAAATTGAACCTAACAAATTTTATGGCGAAGGCATTTAGCCTGAGTCCCAGTTCGACCGAGGTCGAACCTATTAAATTTTGATGGTGAAGGCACTTAGCCTAAGTCCTAGTTCGACTGAGGTCGGTCCTAATAAATTTGATGGCGAAGGAATTTATCTTGAGTGCCAGATCGACTGAGGTCAAACCAAATAAATTTTGATGGCGAGGGCACTTAACCTGAGTCCTTATTCGACAGAGGTCGAGCCTAATAAATTTGATGGTGAAGGCACTTTGCCTGAGTCCCAGTTCGGCTGAGGTCGAACCTAATAAATTCGATGGCGAAGGCAGTTAACCTGAGTCCCAATTCGACTGAGGTCGAGCCTAATAAATTTGATGGCGAAGGCAGTTAGCTTGATTACCAGTTCGACTGAGGTCGAACCTAACAAATTTGATGGCGAAGGCACTTAACCTGAGTCCCAGTTCGACTGAGGTCGAATCTAATAAATTTGATGGTGAAGGCACTTAGCCTGAGTCCCAGTTCGGCTGAGGTCGAACCTAATAAATTCGATGGCAAAGGCAGTTAACCTGAGTCCCAGTTCGACTTAGGTCAAGCCTAATAAATTTGATGGCGAAGGCAGTTAGCTTGATTCCCAGTTCGACTGAGGTCGAACCTAACAAATTTGATGGCGAAGGCACTTAGCCTGAGTCCCAGTTTGACTGAGGTCGAATCTATTAATTTTTGATAGTGAAGTCACCTAGCCTGAGTCCTAGTTCGACTGAGGTTGAACCTTTTAAATTTGATGGCGAAGGCACTTAGCCCGAGTCCCAGTTCCACTGAGGTCGAACCTAACAAATTTGATAGCGAAAGCACTTAGCTTGAGTCCCAGTCCGACTGTGGTCGAACCTAATGAATTTTGATGGTGAATGCACTTAGCCTGAGTCCCAATTTTATTGAGATCGAACCTAATAAATTTGATGGAGAAGGAACTTAGACTGAGTCCCAGTTCAACTGAGGTCGAACCTAATAAATTTTGATGGCGAAGGCACTTAGCCTAAGTCCTAGTTCGACTGAGGTCGAGCCTAATAAATTTGATGGTGAAGGAATTTAGCCTGAGTGCCAGTTCGACTGAGGTCGAACCTAATAAATTTTGATGGCGAAGGCACTTAGCCTGAGTCCTCGTTCGATAGAGGTCGAACCAAAAAAAATTTGATGGCGAAGGCACTTAGCCAGAGTCCCAGTTCGACTAAGGTCGAACCTAATAAATTTGATGGCAAAGGCACTTAACCTGATTTCCAATTCGACTGAGGTCGTACCTAATAAATTTTGATGGGGAAGGCACTTAGACTGAGTCCTAGTTCGACTGAGGTCGAGCCTAATAAATTTGATGGCGAAGGCTCTTAGCCTGAGTCCCAGTTCGATTGGGGTCGAACCTATTGAATATTGATGGCGAAGGCACATAGCCTGAGTACTAGAACGACTGAGTTCCAACCTAATAAATTTTATTGCGAAGGCACTCAGCCTGAGTCCTAGTTCGACTAAGGTCGAGTCTAATAAATTTGATGGCGAAGGCACTTAACCTGAGTCCTAGTTCGACTGAGGTCGAACCTAATAAATTTTGATGGCGAAGGCACTTAGCCTGAGTCCCAGTTCAGATAAGGTAGAACCTAATAAATTCGATGGCGAAGGCAGTTAACCTGAGTCCCAGTTTGACTAAGGTCGAGCCTAATAAATTTGATGGCGAAGGCAGCTAGCCTGAGTCCCAGTTCGAATGAGGTCGAACCTAACAAATTTGATGTCGAAGGCACTTAGCCTGAGGTCGAACCTAACAAATTTTATGGCGAAGGCACTTAGCCTGTGTCAGAGTTCGACTCAGGTAAAACCTAATAAATTTTGACGACGAAGGCACTTAGCCTGAATTCCATTCGACTGAGATTGAACCTCACAAATTTGATGGTGAAGGCACTTAGCCCGAATCCCAGTTCGACTGAGGTCTAACCTATTAAATTTTTATGGTGAAGGCACTTATCCTGAGTCCCAATTCGACTAAGGTCGAACCTTATAAATTTGATGGCGAAGGCACCTAGCCCGAGTCCCAGTTCGACTGAGGTGGAACCAAAAAAATTTGATAGCGAAGGCACTTAGCCTGAGTCCCAATTCGATTGTGGTCGAACCTAATGAATTTTGATGGCGAAGGCACTTAGCCTGAGTCCCAGTTTGACTGAGGTCGAAGCTAATAAATTTGATGGCGAAGGCACTTAGCCTGTGTCCCAGTTCAACTTAGGTCGAACCTAATAAATTTTGATGGCAAAGGAACTTAGCCTAAGTCCTAGTTCGACGCAGGTCGAGCCTAATAAATTTTATGGCGAAGGCATTTAGCCTGAGTCCCACTTCGACTGAGGTTGAACCTAATAAATTTTGATGGCGAAGGCACTTAGCCTTAGTCCTAGTTCTATTTAGGTCAAACCTAATAAATTTGATGGCGAAGGCACTTAGCCTGAGTCCCAGTTCGACTGAGATCGAACCTAACAAATTTTGATGGCGAAGGCACAGCCTAAGTCCCAGTTCGACTGAGGTCGAACCTAATAAATTTTGATGGTGAGGGCACTTAGCCAGAGTCCTTATTCGATTAAGGTCGACCCTAATAAATTTGATGGCGAAGGCACTTTGCCTGAGTCCCAGTTCGACTGAGGTCGAACCTAACAAATTTGATGGCGAAGGCTTTTAGCCTGATTCCCAGTTTGACCGAAGTCGAACCTAGCAAATTTGATGGCAAAGGCACTTAGCCTGAGTCCCAGTTCGACTCAGGTAAAACCTAATAAATTTTGACGACGAAGGCACTTAGCCTGAATTCCATACGACTGAAATTAAACCTAACAAATTTCATGGCGAAGGCATTTAGCCTGAGTCCCAGTTCGACCGAGGTCGAACCTATTAAATTTTGACGGTGAAGGCACTTAGCCTAAGTCCTAGTTCGACTGAGGTCGATCCTAATAAATTTGATGGCGAAGGAATTTATCCTGAGTGCCAGATCGACTGAGGTCGAACCAAATAAATTTTGATGGCGAGGGTACTTAACTGAGTCCTTATTCGACAGAGGTGGGGCCTAATAAATTTGACGGTGAAGGCACTTTGCCTGAGTCCCAGTTCGACTGAGGTCGAACCTAACAAATTTGATGGCGAAGACACTTAGCCTGAGTCCTAGTTCGACTAAGGTCAAACCTAATAAGACTTGACGACGAAGGCACCTAGCCTGAATCCTATTCGACTGAGATCGAACCAAACAAATTTGATGGCGAAGGCACTTAACCTGAGTCCCAGTTCGACTGAGGTCGAATCTAATAAATTTGATGGTGAAGGCACTTAGCCTGAGTCCCAGTTCGGCTGAGGTCGAACCTAATAAATTCGATGGCGAAGGCAGTTAACCTGAGTCCCAGTTCGACTGAGGTCGAGCCTAATAAATTTGATGGCGAAGGCAGTTAGCTTGATTCCCAGTTCGACTAAGGTCGAACCTAACAAATTTGATGGCGAAGGCACTTAGCATGAGTCCCAGTTTGACTGAGGTCGAACCTAACAAATTTGATGGTGAAGCCACTTAGCCTGAGTCACAGTTCGACTCAGGTAAAACCTAATTAATTTTGACGACATAAGCACTTAGCCTGAATTCCATTCGACGGAGATTGAACCTAACAAATTTGATAGCGAAGGCACTTAGCCTGAGTCCCAGTTCGACTGAGGTCGAAACTATTAAATTTTGATGGTGAAGTCACTTAGCCTGAGTCCTAGTTCGACTGAGGTTGAACCTTATAAATTTGATGGCGAAGGCACTTAGCCCGAGTCCTAGTTCCACTGAGGTCGAACCTAACAAATTTGATATCAAAGGCACTTAGCCTGAGTCCCAGTTTGACTGTGGCCGAACCTAACGAATTTTGATGGTGAATGCACTTAGCCTGAGTCCCAGTTTGATTGAGATCGAACCTAATAAATTTGATGGCGAAGGCACTTAGACTGAGTCCCAGTTCGACTGAAGTCGAACCTAATAAATTTTGATGGCGAAGGCACTTAGCCTACGTCCTAATTCGACTGAGGTCGAGCCTAATAAATTTGATGGCGAAGGAATTTAGCCTGAGTGCCCGTTTGACTGAGGTCGAACCTAATAAATTTTGATGGCGAAGGCACTTAGCCTGAGTCCTAGTTCGATTGAGGTCGAACCAAATAAATTTGATGGCGAAGGCACTTAGCCAGAGTCCCAGTTTGACTATGGTCGAACCTAACAAATTTGATGGCGAAGGCACTTAACCTAATTCCCAATTCGACTGAGGTCGAACCTAATAAATTTTGATGGGGAAGGCACTTAGCCTGAGTCCTAGTTCGACTAAGGTCGAGCCTAATAAATTTGATGGCGAAGGCTCTTAGCCTGAGTCCCAGTTCGATTGGGGTCGAACCTATTGAATTTTGATGGAAAAGGCACATAGCCTAAGTCCCAGAACGACTGAGGTCGAACCTAATAAATTTGATGGCGAAGGCACTAAGCCTAATTCCCAGTTCGACTGAGGACTAACTTAATCAATATGATGGCGAAGGAACTTAACCTGAGTCCCAGTTCGACTGAAGTCGAGCCTAATAAATTTGATGGCGAAGGCACTTTGCCTGAGTCCCAGTTCAACTGAAGTCGAGCCTAATAAATTTGATGGGGAAGGCAGTTAGCTTGATTCCCAGTTCGACTGAGGTCGAACCTAACAAATTTGATGGCGAAGGCACTTAGCCTGGGTCCTAGATTGACTGAGGTCGAACCTAACAAATTTGATGGTGAAGCCACTTAGCCTGAGTCCCAGTTCGACTCAGGTAAAACCTAATAAATTTTGATGACGTAAGCACTTAGCCTGAATTCCATTCGACGGAGATTGAACCTAAACAAATTTGATGGCGAAGTCACTTAGCCTGAGTCCCAGTTCGACTGAGGTCGAAACTATTAAATTTTGATGGTGAAGTCACTTAGCCTGAGTCCTAGTTTGACTGAGGTCGAACCTTATAAATTTGATGGCGAAGGCACTTAGCCCGAGTCCCAGTTCCACTAAGGTCGAACCTAAAAAATTTGATATCGAAGGCACTTATCCTGAGTCCCAGTTTGACTGTGGTCGAACCTAATGAATTTTGATGGTGAATGCACTTAGCCTGAGTCCCAGTTTGACTGATATCGAACCTAATAAATTTGATGGCGAAGGCACTTAGCCTGAGTCCCAGTTCGACTGAGGTCGAACCTAATAAATTTGATGGCGAAGGAATTTAGCCTGAGTGCCAGTTCGACTGAGGTCGAACCTAATAAATTTTGATGGTAAAGGCACATAGCCTATGTCCTAGTTCGATTGAGGTCGAACCAAATAAATTTGATGGAGAAGGCACTTAGCCAGAGTCCCAGTTCGACTAAGGTCAAACCTAACAAATTTGATGGCAAAGGCACTTAACTTGATTCCCAATTCGACTGAGGTCGAACCTAATAAATTTTGATGGGGAAGGCACTTAGCCTGAGTCCTAGTTCGACTGAGGTCGAGCCTAATAAATTTGATGGAGAAGGCTCTTATCCTGAGTCCCAGTTCGATTGGAGTCGAACCTAATGAATTTTGATTGCGAAGGCACATAGCCTGAGTACCAGAACGACTGAGGTCGAACCTAATAAATTTGATGGCGAAGGCACTCAGCCTGAGTCCTAGTTCGACTGAGGTTGAGCTTAATAAATTTGATGGCGAAGGCACTTAGCCTGAGTCCCAGTTCTACAGAGGTCGAACCTAACAAATTTGATGGCGAAGGCACTTAGCCTGAGTCCCAGTTCGACTGAGGTCGAACCTAATAAATTTTGATGGCGAGGGCACTTAGCCTGAGTCCTTGTTCGATTGAAGTCGAGCCTAATAAATTTGATGGCGAAGGCACTTTGCCTGAGTCCCAATTCGACTGTGGTCGAGCCTAATAAATTTGATGGCAAAGGCAGTTAGCTTTATTCACAGTTCGACTGAGGTCGAACCTAAAAAATTTGATGGCGAAGGCACTTAGCCTGAG
>MU758708.1:5191-18106 GCA_026770625.1 Nicotiana glauca
ATTAATTAGGCCCTTTTAGAGACAATCTTTAATAGAAAATCGTAGTTCTTTTAGGTTGGCCTTTAAAATAAATTGAGGTGCGCCGCGCCAAATAAAATCACAAACTGCGTGACCCTCTTTAATTACTTTATTAAAATACTTAGAATTCGGGACGAGCCATTTAGTGAATTTTCATGGTCTCCCGCAAAGTTAATGAGACGCTAGCCACTTTATACGCGCTTTCAATAATTTTACCTTCTTGAATACGGGTGGGCATTTCATGCGACCCAAATCCAAATCTCAAAATGTTGAATAAGAGGTGTCGAGGACCCGGGTGCATTTCATGTGACGTGGTCCAAAAACACATTCTTAAACGACGTTCACTTTCTTAATAATCAATTAAAAGCGGTAAATAACTCTAAAATTGCACTATAGGAGGACATGTATAGAAATTAGATTTTAGCCAAATATAGCAGTTGAGCGACCGTGCTAGAACCACGGAACTCGGGAGTGCCTAACACCTTCTCCCGGGTTAACAGAATTCCTTACCCGGATTTCTGGTTCGCGACTGTAATACAGGGTCAACCCTTTCCTCGATTCGGGATTCAAACCGGTGACTTGGGACACCATAAATCTCCCAAGTGGCGACTCTAAATCTTAAATAAAAACGGATCCCGTTTCGATTGTCCTTAAATTGGAAAAAACTCCTTTCTTTATTATATCCCTGCCTGGGGTGTAGTAAAGCCCCGATAAATCGGTAAAAAGGAGGTGTGACACTTGCGAAAAATGTCTCGCTTCTGCGGAACCGCATCTGCGGGGGAAAAATCCGCATCTGCGAAGCAAGACCGCATCTGTGACCCACTGTGCGCACCTGCGTGTCCGCATCTGTGGCCAAAGGACCGCAGGTGCAGTTAATCCAGAACTGGTGCAAAAACAGTGTTTCTGCAATTTTTTTCTAAGTTCAAAACCACCCCGAACACCTCCGAAAACACTCCCGAGCCCTCTGGGATCCTAACCAAACATGTACACTAACTCAACTACATCCTACAAACTTAACCATGCGATCAAATCGCAAAAATAACATAAAAAATAAGGAATCAAACCTCAAAAATCACTAGTTTTTCTTCAAACTTCATAAACTTTCAAAATTAGAGTTTTAATTCCGAAACACGTCAAACGACGTCCGATTTCAGCCAAACTTCACAGAAATATCTTAAAACACATTTAAAACCTGTACTGGGCGCCGGAACCAAAATACGGACCCGATACCAACATGTTCTAATCAAATTTTCATTTCCATTTTCCTTAACAATTCCAGAAAAATAATTTCTTTTAAAAATTCATTTCTCGGGTTCGGGACCTCGGATTTCGATTTCGGGCAGACGCCCGAGTCCCATATTTTTCTACGGACCCTCCGGGATCGTCAAATTATGGGTCCGATTCTGTTTACCCAAAATGTTGACCAAAGTCAACTCTACTCCTTTTAATACCAAATTTTAGCATTTTTCACAGTATTTCACATACAGGCTTTCCGGCTACTTGCTCGGACTACGCACGCAAATCGAGGTAACTAAAAATAAGGTTTTCAAGGCCTCGGAAGCACGAAAAGAGAGAGAAAATAGATGATGACCCTTTGGGTCATCACATTCTCCAACTCTAAAACAACCATTCGTCCTTGAACTGACAAAAGAAAAAAGTACCTGAGTCGGGAAATAGATGAGGATAACGGATCCACATATCAAACTTGGACTCCCAGGTCAATGCCTCAGGGGGTTAACCTCTCCACTGAATACAAACAGAGGGAAAACTCTTAGATCTCAACTGACGAACCTGCCGGTCTAGAATAGTTACCGGCTCATCCTCATAAGATAAATCATTGTCCAACTGGATAGTGCTGAAATCTAACATGTGGGCTAGATCTCCGTGATACCTCCGAAGCATGGATACATGAAATACTGGATGCACGGCTGATAAGCTAGGCGGCAATGCAAGTCTATAAGCCACCTCTCCCACTCGATTGAGAATCTCGAATGGACCAATAAATCTAGGTCTAAGCTTGCCCTTCTTCCCAAATCTCATCACACCCTTCATAAGCGATAATCGGGGCAATACTCGCTCACCAACCATGAAAGATACATCTCGAACCTTACGATCTGCATAACTCTTTTTCCTGGACTAAGCCAAATGAAGCCTACCTGAATGATCTTGACCTTTTCCAACGACTCCTAAACCAAATCCGTACCTATCAACCGAGCCTCTCCCGACTCAAACCATCCAACCGGAGACTGACACCGCCTACCATATAAAGCCTCATAAGGAGCCATCTAGATGCTCAACTGGTAACTGTTATTGTAGGCAAACTCCACTAAAGGCAAGAACTGATCCCACGAGCCTCCAAAGTCAATAACGCTAGCTCGAAGCATATCCTCCAAAGTCTGAATAGTTCGCTCGGAATGACCTTCCGTTTGGGGATAAAAGGCTGTGCTCAACTCAACCTGTGTGCACAACTCTTGCTGAACTACTCTCCAGAAGCGCGAGGTAAACTGCGTACCTCGGTTCGAAATGATAGATACGGGCACACTATGAAGGCGAACAAGCTCCTGAATGTAGATCTCAGCAAACCTCTCAGAAGAATAGGAGACTGCCACAGGAATGAAATGCGCTGACTTGGTCAGCATATCAATAATAACCCATATCGCATCGAACTTCTTCTGAGTCAACGGAAGTCCAGTAACAAAATCCATAGTAATCCGTTCCCACTTCCACTCGGGGAGTTCAATCCTCTGAAATACACCACCAGGCCTCTTATGCTCGTACTTAACCTGCTGAGAATTCAAACATCAAGCCACATATGCTATGATATCCTTCTTCATTCTACACTACCAGTAATGCTGCCGCAAATCCTGATACATCTTCGCGGTGCCTGGATGAATAGAGTACCTGGAACTATGGGCATCCTCTAAAAGCAACTCTTGAATCCCATCCACATTGGGCATGCAAACTCGCCCCTACAATCTCAAGACTCCATCCGCATCTAAGGTAACCTGCTGGGCACCTCCACGCTGCACCGTATCCCTGAGGACACACAAATGGGGATCGTCAAACTGCCGATCACGGATACGCTCCAATAATGAAGAACGAGAGACCGTGCAAGCCAGCACACGACTGGGCTCAAAAACATCTAGTCTCACGAACTGATTGGCTAGGGCCTAAACATCCAAAGCAAGCGGCCTCTGACTGACTGGAATATAAGCAAGACTGCCCATACTAGCTGACTTTCTACTCAAAGCATCGGTCACCACATTGGCCTTCCCCGGGTGGTATAAAATGGTGACATAATAATCTTTCAAAAACTCCAACCACCACCTCTGCCTCAAATTCAAATCCTTTTGCTTGAACAAGTACTGAAGACTCTTGTGGTCAGTGAACACCTCATATGGCACGCCATACAAATGGTGCCTCTAAATCTTCAAGGCGTGAACAATAGCTGCCAACTCTAAATCATGCACTGGATAACTTATCATGGATCTTCAACTGCCTCAAAGCATAGGCAATAACCTTGCCACCCTGTATCAATACTACACCAAGACCAATTTGGGAAATATCACAATCGATTGTATAACGCCCTGATCTTATGGGCAAAACCAATACCAGCACCGTAGTCAGAGCTATCTTGAGCTTCTGAAAGCTCGCCTCACACTCGTCTGACCAACTGAACTGGGCACCCTTCTGGGTTAACCTGGTCATCGGGGCTGCAATAGATGAAAACCCCTCCACAAATCAACGGTAGTAGCCTTCCAACCTCAGGAAACTCCGAATCTCTGTAGCTGATGTTGGTCTAGGCCAGCTCTTGACTGCCTCAATCTTCTTCGGGTCCACCTGAATACCCTCTACTAATATAACATGACCCAGAAATGCTACTAAACTCAGCCAGAATTCACACTTGGAGAACTTGGCATATAACTGACTATCTTTCAGAGTTTGAAGAACCACTCTAAGGTACTGCTCGTGCTCCTCCTAGCTGCGGGAGTACACCAAAATATAATTAATAAAGACTATCACGAACATGTCCAAATATGGCCTGAACACTAGGTTCATCAACTCCATGAATGCTGCTAGGGCATTGGTCAACCCAAATGACATTACCAAGAACTCATAATGCCCATACTGAGTACGGAAAGCTGTATTAGGGACATCGGATGCCTTAATCCTCAACTGATGGTAGCCAGATCTCAAGTCAATCTTGGAAAATACCATGGCACCCAGAAGCTGGTCGAACAAATCTTTAATCCTCGGTAGTGGATACTTATTCTTAATTGTTACCTTGTTCAACTACCGGTAATCTATGCACATCCTCATCGATCCGTCCTTCTTCTTGACAAATAACACTGGCGCGCCCTAAGGAGAAACACTAGGTCCGACAAAACCCTTCTCTAGCAAATCCTGCAACCGGTACTTTAAATCCTTCAGCTTTGGCGGGGCCAAAACGATATGGTGGGATGGAAATGGGCTGGGTGCCTGGAGCCAAATCAATACAGGAATCAATGTTCCTGTCGGGTGGCATACCAGGCAGGTTTGAGGGGAAATCATTTGGAAACTCCCGGACACTAGGCACAAAATATATAGGAGGAACCTCAGCACTGGAATCACAAACATAGGCCTAATAGGCCAGACACCCCTTCTTGACCATACGTCGAGCCTTCACGTACAAAATGACCCTGCGGATAGAATAACCTGGAGTGCCCCTCCACTCTAAAAGAGGCATATCGGGCAATGCTAAGGTCACAGTCTTGGCATGGCAGTACAAGATAGCGTGATAGGGTGATAACCAGTCCATACCCAAAATGATATCAAAGTCGACCATATTTAAGAGCAACAAGTCTACACGGGTCTCAAGACCCCCAATCCCAACAATACATGAACGATGGACTCGGTCGACCACGATAGAGTCACCCACCGGCGTAGACACATACACAGGAATACCCAAAGCATCACTAGACATGACCAATCATGGTGCAAAATAAGATTAAACATATGAATATGTAGACCCTGGATCAAATAGTACCGAAGTATCTCAATCACAAACCAGAACCGTACCTGTAATGACTACATATGAAGCCTCAGCCTCGGGCCTAGCCTGAAGAGCATAATAATGGGGCTGGCCCCCACTACCCTGGGCTGTGCCCCTAGGTCGATCTGCTGCTAGCTAACCTCCGCCTCTGGCGGTCTAAGATCCATCTCTATGACCTCTGCCTCCACCTCTAGTACCTCTACCCCCACCTCTAGCTGGCTGGGCGGCCTATGGAACATCTAGTTCTTGAATCATAGGACTCGAAGCTCGAGGGCAATACCTAGCAATCTGCCTCGTGTCGCCACAAGTGAAACAGGCCCTCGGTGGATGGCGCTGGAAACTATGAAGTGGCGGCGCACTGATGGGAGCTGGCGGTGCACTGAATGGCTGCTGATCAGAATGATACCCACGGAAACCACGATCACCTGGGGCACCCTGGGAAACCTGGAGGGCTGACTGGAAGGGCCTAGAAGGCTGACCCCTATCATAAGAATCCTTGCCTCCAGATGAGGCACCACTGAATCGGCCTGACTGACGGGGTCTCTTGTCTGCTCTATAACCACCCTCTTGTGGCAATACCATCTTGATCCTCCGGGCCACATTGGCCGCCTCCTAAAAAGTAATACCACTCCCCGCCTCTCTGGCCATCTGGAGACGAATAGGATGGATCAAACCATCAATAAATCTCCTAACGCTCTCCCTCTCAGTGGGGAGTATGATAAGAGTATGGCAAGCTAGATCGATAAACCTTGTCTCACACTAAGTGACCATTATAGAACCCTATTAGAGGCACTCAAACTGCCTCCGATAAGCATCCCTCTGAGTAACGGGGTTAAAGTTCTCCAGGAACAACTCTGAAAACTGATCCCAAGTCAAAGACGGCGACCTTGCTGGTCTAGCTAAACAGAAATCCCTCCACCAAGTCTTGGTGGATCCAGATAGGCAAAATGCAGCAAAATCAACTCTATTGGACTAAATAATGCCCATGTTCCGAAGAACCTCGTGGCAGCTATATAAGAAATCCTGGGGGTCCTCAGAAGAAGCACTGCTGAATGTAGTAGTGAAGAGCTTGGTGAACCTATCCAGCCTCCACAAAGCATCTGCGGACATAGCCGCGCCATCGCCGGTCTGAGCAACTACCCCCGGCTGAACTGCCATAGTTGGCTGAACCACTGGAATCGGACCCTGGGGAACTACCTGCTCCAGAGTACGTGCGGTAGGAGTCTGGGCTCCTCCTCCAGCCTGAGAAGTGGATTGTGCTACAGGAAGCAATCCTGCTCGGGTGACACTCTCCATGAGGCCCACCAACAGGACCAAAGCGTCCTGAAGAACTGGGGTAGAAATAAACCCCTCTGGGACCTGAGCTGGGCCCACCAGAACTGCTGGGCCGGAACCTCCTCGTCAATGTCAACCTAAGGTTCTGCCACTAGTGCTGCTGCTCGGGACTGAGCTCTGCCCCTACCTCGGCCTCTAGCACGGCCTCGTCCTCTACACCTAGCGGGAGCTGCCTGGGGCTGGGACTACTGATCAGTAGATGACGAAGTGCGTGTTCTTGCCATCTAAGAGAGAACAGAGTAGAAATTCAATTAGCATTGAGAAACAGAACCGCACGACAAGAAAGAACAAATGTGAAACTTTTCCTAACTCTGTAGCCTCTAGGGGATAAATAAAGATGTCACCGTACCGATCCCTCAAAATCTACCAAGTTTGTGTTTGAGTTGTGAGACCTATGTAACCTGGTGCTCTGATACCAACTTGTCACCCCCCGAATTTCCCACCCTCGGGAGTCGTGACGGTGTCTAATCGTAGAAGCTAGGGAAGCCAAATTTAGTTGCTTTTACTTTAATAAACAATCCTTTTAACAATCCTTCGACAATAATATTTAAACATTGAAACGTCAACAATAATAAGCGGAAGTCTTAAATTTAAATAGCTAAACTAGATACTGAATTCCAACATAATCTCTACCCAAGAACTGGAGTCACATACTCACGAACATCTAAGAAGCACTAAATAAAAAGTCTAAAAGAAACATAAATCTATTTATCCCGAATAAAAAGAGATGACAGTCTAATGTAAGGATAGAAGGGAGACGCCGGGCCTGCGGACGCCTGCAAGTCCACCTCGGGTCTCTCCGGACTGAAGGTGTGCTCCTGTACTAAAGCTGCTGCAGCTGCTCGAAACCTGGACCTGTGCAAAAATGCACAGAGTGTAGCATCAGCACAACTAAACCCATGTGTTGGTAAGTTCCTAGCCTAACCCCGGCGAAGTAGTGACGAGGCTAGACTGGACATCACATAAACCTGTGCAGATATATATACAAGTACAACGGAAAATAGCAAGAACATAAAAATTTAAACTGGGGAGGGGAGCGTGCTTCACGGGTAATAGTTAGAAATAATATCAGGAATAATGGTAAGTACATATACAGTTTAACTTCTAGCAATAATGAATAGACAAGGCAACTTTCATATTCAACTCATCTCGTTGCAGGCATGCAACCCAATCCCATTTCTCAATATCTCGTGGTAGGCGTACCACTGGCTCCCATTTCAATATATCATGTGTGATAGGCATACCACTTGCTCCCATTTTAATATATCATGTGTGGTAGGTGTACCACTCGCTCCTATTTCAATATATCATGTGATAGGCGTACCACTCGCTCCTATTTCAATATCACTTATGGTAGGCGTACCACCCGCTCCCTTTACTTTCAACACAATACACAATACGAGCCCGACAAGGGAACAATCAATTTAATACTCTTCCCGGTAAGGGAACAATCAATTTAATACTCTTCCCGACAAGGGAGAGTCAACTATAACCAATCCTATTCAACTTCTTCTTAACACCAATAATACTAGTATTCATTCAAAATTTTCATAGGATCAAGTAAGAGTACACAATTATCAAATTAAGACTCACGATCATGCTCGACACCGATGCATGGATACTCGTCACCATGCCCATATGTCGTATTCCACACAAAACAAGTAGCAATTATGACTCGACTCCTAATCTCTCAAGCTAGGGTTAAACCAAACACTTACCTCCACTTACACGGCCAAATCAATCTACAACGACCGCTTTCCCTTTCGAATTCAGCTCCAACTCAACCAAATCTATATAATAACGACTTAATAATATCAATATAAGCTAAACAAATCAAACCCAATGCCTAAATATAGATTCCCAAGCTTTTTTCCCGAAATTCCAAAAATCGACCCCGGGCCTGCTTGGTCAAAACACGAGGTTCAAACCAAATTCATATCACCCATTCTTCCACGAGCCCGAATATACAATTTGTTTTTAAATTTGACCCCAAAACGAGGTCTAAATCAAGAAAAATTAAAAAGCCCTAACTCTACCCATTTCCCTAATTTTCTACCATTAAAACTCTAAGATTATTGATAAAAGTTGATGAAAATATTAGATAATTGAAAGAAATCAGTTAATAAGTGCTTACTTGTGATTTGAGAAGAAAATCTCTTGACAAAATCGCTCTAGTCTTCGAATTGTTGAGAAAGTTTGAAAGAAAGATCGCTGAAGTTAAGTTTTTAAAAAGATTCACCGCCTGACTTCTGCATCTGCGATTCAAGGGTCGCATCTGCGCCACCGCACGTGTGGAAAAGTGGGCGCATCTGCGGAAATGGCTAGGCACCACTGGGGCCGCACCTGCGAAAAACGTCCCGCTTCTGAGGGGGAAAAATCTGCATCTGCGACGCAAGACTACATCTACGACCCACTGTGCGCGCGTGTCCGCATCTGCGGCCAAAGGACCACAGGTGCGGTTACACCAGAACTGGTGAAGCAGCAGTGTTTCTGCAATTTTTTCTAAGTTCAAAACCACCCCGAACACCTCCAAAAACACTCTCGAGCCCTCGAGGCTCCTAACTAAACACGTACACTAGCTCAACAACATCCTACGAACTTAACTGTGCGATCAAATAGCCAAAATAACATAAAAACAAGGAATAAAACCTCAAAAATCACTAGTTTTTCTTCCAACTTCATAAACTATCAAATTTAGAGTTTTCAGTCCGAAACACGTCAAATGATGTCCGATTTCAACTAAACTTCACAAAAATATCTTAAAACACATATAAGACATGTACCGGGCGCCGGAACCAAAATACGGGCCCGATGCCAACACGTTCTAATCAAATTTTCATTTCCATTATCCTTAACAATTCCAAAAAAATAATTTCTTTTAAAATTCATTTCTCGAGCTCGGGGCCTCGGATTTCGATTCCGGGCATACGCCCGAGTCCCATATTTTTGTACGAACCCTCCGGGACCATCAAATCTCGGGTCCAGGTCCGTTTACCCAAAATGTTGACCAAAGTCAACTCTACTCCTTTTAATACCAAATTTTAGCATTTTTCACAGAATTTCACATACAAGCATTCCGGCTACTCGCCTGGATTACGCACGCAAATCGAGGCAACTAAAATTGAGGTTTTCAAGGCCTTAGAACCACAGAAAGAGAGAAAATAGGTGATAACCCTTTGGGTCGTCACAGCCGGTTCCACCTATTGGGACCGTGTAGCCCGAGATCGTTTGGCCCGGCACCGCCAAAGTCCGGCCCGCCTAAGCCCAGGCACTTTTGGCCCGGGCCCGGATCACAATATAGCCTTAGGCATGAAAAATCAGTAGAGGACGAATAAGGAAAGAATCAAAGTTTAGCAAGCATATGATAGGCAATCAGGACTAAGTTTAGAAAACTCCAATTAAGGAAATGATTTAGTAAGAATAATATACCACATCAAATAAGGTAGGGAATCAGTCAGTCCAAACTGACGTAAAATTTTATGGTTTTAAAAAAAAATCTTTCAATCAAACCATCAATTGAGGAAATCAGAATCAATCAAGAGAGGGTTATAATTCTATAATTCAAGATATAAATAGAGGAGAACCAACAGACGTAGCAAACAAGCAGGGTCAACAATATCGACAGAAAGAGGCAAGAGATGAAAATCAAGATGATTACAATCACATAAAGGTGATATAAGTAGGCTAAGGACTCATTAAAACCCATTCGAAGCACGGTAACCACATAATCTCACCAAGAATAAATTAGTCAGGCTAACATACAGAATCAAGATAAAGAAGATCTTAAAAATTAGGTCTTTTTAACATAGGCGAATTAAAAAGCAGTAAGAACATAGAATCAGTCAAGATAAGCAAGGAAAGAGGTTGAAACAAAAAAGTGTAGAAGAAACTCCAAGAAACCCTAACTTTAAAGAAAGTAAAAACAGCTTAAAGTTGATGATTTTTAAAGAGAGGTTTGAGAACACTATAGAACATAGAAAGAAATAGACTTGAATCATTAGGAATAGCACATATCTAAGAGATTCAAATGAAAGTTAGGGTTTCAAAGGAAACCCAAATAGAAACGGAAGAACCTACTATAAACTTCAAAGATCATAACAAATATGGTGTGATTTTGCCCAAAATCACACCGGAGAAACCATGAACAACCAAAACAACAACCCTAGACACAAGTGGGCATGGCCTAAGGCCCTTGAAGGCCTTAGAGATAATGAGCAAGGCGAAGGGGGAACCATTGGAGGCTTGGGGTTGAAAGGTGGTCGCCGGAGAGGGAGGCAGAGTGTAAGGCCCCGTGAAAACTTGTACTCAAAACTTAGAAGCTCGTAGTGCCAAGTTACTGATATGTGTTAGGAAGGTGTAAAGCTTGCCGCGGTTCGGACCCTTTTGTAATGATCTAAGCATTTAAAATTCAAGAATCGAAATTTTCCAGAAAAGTGCCATTATGCGATTGCAAATCAAGTATGCGGATCGCATTTCTATCGCAAAGTGAGTCAGTGTGTTAGTCAAATTTGAGGTCAAAAATTCGGTCCATTATGCGATCGCATAACTAATATGCGGACCGCATAGTTGTCGCAAAATTACCTTGGAATTTTGTAAAGGGCAGTTCTGCGGTGCATTATGTGACCGCAGAATGGGTATGTAGATCGCATTTCTGCCGTTGACCCAGTCAGAAGGATCAGATTTTTGGAGCACTTTTGCAGTCCATTCTACAGGCCGCATTTCCACTTTGCGATTGTATACCTGACTCGGGCCTCCAATTTTCTAATTTTTAAACCCGACCCCCTATCGATATATTCGGTGTTGTAGCTCATTTTGAGCATATTATCTGATTCTTTTAGAGAGAGAGAGGGTCTTAGAGAGGGAAAGTGTCTCACATCAATTGCTCCATGAACCTTGCTAAAACATTAAAGAAAATCAAGTGAATACTCCTAAATTTTCATTCCCAAGAGGTGAGATTCATCTCCTCAGCTCTTAAAACTAAACTTTGTCCTGCTAACTATGTGAAAACCTACTTGTGTTTGCCACTTGAGTTGCTTCTATATGTGCCTATGATCACAAATTGCTAGATGGACATTTAAAATGGAAAAGATGTGATAATTGTGGCCCTAAGTACCAAGGAATGGATATGATATATGTGAAATAAAGATTCAAATCAGATGAATAATGAGAAAGGGACAACGCCTAGGTAAGGTGGCCTAGCCGATCGGGCCGTGATCAGACACCATGCCGCATACATGGTGGCGATGTGCAAATATTGAAATCCGGAAAAGGGAAATGAAATGGTGATTGAAGTATATGTCTCAAATAAGGCGACCTAGCCAATCAGGTCGGGATCGAACTCCGCTCAAAATAGCGGTGGTGTTGAGAACAGTGATGAGTATATGAAAGAAACGCCCCAAATTGAATTATGGAAATTTTATGCAAGATTATATGGTTTATATATATGCGATGATGTGGTGTCCGGTTCAAACCTCTGATTTACTCTTGTGATTTATTTGTTCTTGCTTGATAGTTTTTCTAGTAAAATGGTGTTTAGTTATACATACTAGTACTATTCCATGGTACTAACGTCCCTTTTGTCGGGGGCTCTACATTTTTAAATGAATGTAGGTGACTCCATTGCGGATAGTTCCGCGCGTAGCAAGTTATCTTCTCTCAAAGTCTTGTTGAGCCCCTTCCTCTTTCAAGGGGTTGTATTGTATATCTTTTGTTGTTGTGGATTTCTATTTTGAGGTATAGCTGGGGCCTTGTTGTCGGCATTGTTGTACTCATCTTTTGTATCCTTAGAGGCTCCATAGACATGTGTGTGGGTCATGTATGGGTGTTGTGGAGGCTCATAAACTATGTTGTAATTATAAACTCATGCTATCTATAAATTGTAACTTTATGGAAATTCCGGAAACTAACTTTAACTATGGATTAAGCTTGTAATATGGAATGAACTATCATTGTTGAATATACTACCTCTCCTTGCCTTAATAAAAAGAGGAACACGATCATCTGATTAATAAAGAGTGGGGTAGGAAGTGTGTGATAAGGCTTACTTGGTCGGGTTTACCCGATCGAGCGCTGGTCGCATCTCCCGAGGTTGGGGCGTGACACGGTGGTTGAAGAAGGCTAGGGTTAGGTTGAAAGAAGAGAAAAGACCAGAGGATTCAAAGGCGGCGGGTTTAGAAAATGGTGTAGGGTTTGAGGGTTGTTTGAATTAAAAAAGGTAAGAACGGTCTAGGCCGTTGATCTATAGGATTTAAGATGGCTTTGGGTCGGGTACGGGTAATTGGGGCCTGGGTCGGGTTATCTGATTAAGAATTGGGTTGGGATTGGGTTAAAATTAGTCTACAATTGAAAGCCAAATCTGGCTATGATTTAAATAACTAATTTTCACCAGTTTAATTTTAATAAATAATAAATAGTTTTCTAAAAATAATTTTTCTATACAAAAATGATTTAAAATGTGTGTGAGCACGTGATTTTTGCCCTATATGAGAATTATTCCCAAAAAAAAAATCAAATTAAAATAGTATTGCTTT
>MU758712.1:11297-45745 GCA_026770625.1 Nicotiana glauca
TTTTTGGTATTTTCTAATTAATACAAAAATGGTATTTTGTTTTGATTTTCTTTGCTTTATTTTCCAAAAATAAAAACAAATCCTGGTATTTCCACACAATTATCAACAAGTTTCCACACAAAAATTATTTTTGCATATATTTTTGGAATAATTTGCTTGGGGCAAAAATCACGTGCTCACACACACTATATATAGAAAAATATTTTTTTTTACACTTATTAAGGTAATTTTAGTCCAAAATGACAATATTTAGGTTCCGGACTCCCTTTATTTTTTCTATGTGTGCTCTTTTTTTCTTTATGTGAAAGGCTTATGTATTATTAGCTAGTGTTTGGCCATAGATCCCAAATTTATTTTGAAAAATCTGATTTGGGTGAAGTTTGGTTTGAAAAAGAAAAGTTTGGACATATATTTTCAAAACATATTTTAAACTTTATTTTGGAAAAAATATGTATATAATTCACAATTTTGGAATTTTGGCCCAAGAGCTGATTTTGGGATTTGGGATATGGCCAAAATGTGAGCAAGATTTATGGCCTAACATGAGTTTTGAAAATAAATTTCAAATTTATTTTGGCAAAACTCATGGCCAAACAGGGCCTTATTAACACTTCACCTTTTTTGTCATATTTAGGGCTAATGATAGATTATTGTTCATGGCTAACATATTGGCTTTAATTAAGTTTATTAATTAAGTATTAGATATTGTTGTTGATTTGATAACATTGAACTGCCAAAACATAATATTAAATTTAAAAAGGGAAAATTATGCATACGTATAGAGTTTTTCTTCGGTCATATGTATAGACGGAGGATACAAAGACTTAAGTGATTTATTTTGATGACAGTGGCAAGAACCTTGAGGTCTCATGTTAAGCGATATTACTTTGCTGATGTCACTGGGGTTATTCATAATATGGGCAATAGAGACTGATGGTTACGGCTTACGTATTAGGAATTCTCGTGCTACATTACTTATGGAGTTATTAAAATAAATAAAAAATTTGAATATTAAAAAATTATAAAAAGAAAAACTATTTTGCTAACATTATTCATTAGTATTTTAAGACCTTTTATCAAAGAGAAGAAAATTCAAGTTGAAGACGAATTACATGCCCGAAAAAAAAATCAATTAACAATCAAGAAGTGTGAACTATAAATAAAAGAAACAAGTGAATTAAAACAATATTACTTAAGCAATTTTGACCTCGAGCTTAGTGACCTCGAGATGAACTAAGAACAATAAGGCAAAAGGACATCCCAGATGAAACAATAACCGAGAAAAGTAGAATAGTTTATTTTTGTTAATGATTAGATAATCTTTACAAATGATTGGGGTCCCCTTTATATAATAGGGGAACCCTAAATAAGACACATTTCCATTTACAATAAGGAATCTCATTAGGACAGCTGTCTAACCGCCTAGTACAAAATTGTACAATTCTATTCTGGGATTTGTGCCATGTTTCTAGGGACGTGGTAGGAATCTCGCTCATTCTGTTAGAGATATATAACGACATTATTTCGGGATAGAGCATACTCGGCTTCGGTATCCATCATACTTCAATCTTCAGGTACTGCACTCTGTCTTTGAGCTTGAGTTCTGTCCATAAAGCTCGAACTCGACCTTTCCTAATTTCGGGCTTAAAGCGATCCCTCGATCTAAAAAAATCGGGCATACTTGATTTCAATTGTATACAGATAGTCCTTGTGTTTCTTAGAGTAAAATGATAAGAAACGATTTGAACCTTGATTCCCCGGAATCTCTTATGATGAAATCATTCATGTGATTCAGACGTTTGAAGTGACCGGAATGTCCCGTCAGTTTGCTTCCCCAAAACATTAAATGCACGCCAATAATGGTCAGCCACTAGTGTCGCCGAACCGTCGCCTCTTATCTATAAATATGGAATTTCTTCTTTTGACCAAAAACTTTACCTCTTCATTGCTTTTATTTTGCTCTCATCTCTTTCTCTTCTCACTACTTTGACTACGATCACCGGAAAATGCCAAGATCGCATGAAACACCACACTTTGCCACCGCCTGAACTCCTTAGTTTATATCCATGGCTAAAAATTCCAAAATAGTCCCCCAAAAAGAGAAAACATCGTCTTCTACTATTGCCCGGCAGGCCAAACGAGTGGTGTCACCGGCTCTTTAGGAAATCACCCTCGGTCCATATGTGATAAAGAAGGATTTCAATGTTGAGAATCCCCCCAATATCAGAGGTCGATGCGAACAAGTATCTCGATATATTAGTTCGATATCGAGGAAGTAACTCAAGGCCATGAAGAGGGACTGCACCTGGGGAGACGAGCTCATGGTTCAGTTCCCGAGCTCCGAGGAAAACATCACTACCCACGTGGAGGGGTTCTTAAGTATTTACACTTATCCTTTCACATTGGGTCCCCTCGATCCGGTAGTGATCGACTTTTGCAAAACGTACAAAGTTACCCTCGACCAGATTCACCCCTCTTTTTGGTGCATCGTGATCATGCTACGCTATTTTTATGGTAAGGCCGTGGGATTGCAGTTCCTCAACCATCTCATTCGGCTGTACCTGCCTCAATTATTCCAAGGGATTATCAAACTTCAATGTCGATCAGAAAAGACTTTCTTCGCTAGTAATGACAAGGACAAAGATCGAGGTTGGACGAGCCGGTTTATCAAAATGAGGACTTCGGACGTCATCCCCAAGAGAAAGCTGTCATTCCCGGAGATGTGGAACTTTAATCGTAAGTGAACTCTTTTCCCAAACATCTATTCATATTCTGCTTCCATATTTCATAATGCCTTTACCCTTTCTACGGCTGTTGCTTGGACGCCCCACACGGTCCCCAACCTCAAGGATTGGGTCCGAAAAATAGCTGTAACCTCCTCGTACGATGAGCGCAAATGGCGCGAATTACCAAAGGGCAAATGGGAAACCAACATAATTATAGATTCCCTGCTTAGGTTTTTGATATTTTTCATTTATTGGTGGTGCCATCTCGTTCATATTTGTTTGTGCAGACATCGGAGATATCTCCGAAATGAGGCCATCTCCACATGGGTAAAAGACTGCATCATCGATTCCGAAATCGGGGAAGGACAACAAAAGAAAGAGGTCTTCAAAGCCCGAAGATTCCCAGGATGAGGGGGGCCCTACTCGAAAGCCGAGGAGGAAGTTTGTACACACGGATTTGGATTCCGCCATCC
This sequence comes from Nicotiana glauca, assembly GCA_026770625.1. NCBI lineage: Eukaryota > Viridiplantae > Streptophyta > Magnoliopsida > Solanales > Solanaceae > Nicotiana > Nicotiana glauca. The sequence goes on from MU758712.1 coordinate 14,497, forward strand.
AATATCTCGAAGACGAAGAGAATGAGGGTGAAAAAATGACGATGGTATCCCGAACTAGGAAGCCAGTCGAAGCTGCCAAGCCCTCTGAACCTAAGACTTCGTCTTGTGGTGAAGGAACTCCGAGTAAAGACTTGGGTGAATCCCTTGAGTCCCCGGAGATTGAGATCATTCCCCCTCATTCAGCAAGTACGCCAGAGGGGACATGCGTCATGAGGACCAAAGCTAATCAGAGTGCCCCGAGCGAGGAGCTAGGGGTTGTGACAATGGGTAACTCACCTTCTTTACCATCTTACTCTAAATAAGCAATAAAGGATGCTCGATCTTTGCGGACACCTGACCCGAGCAAGGTTCTAGAAAAAGATCCTTTTCGGGACTATTTCACCGGTGTTGATAATGCCATTGACCTTAATGACACATCCACCCTCTTTGAAGAGGATCAACGTCTCATTTTTCAGGTAAACATTAACTTTCATAATTGTAATTTTTTCTTTCATCCCTTCCTTTGACTGACGAGTCTTTGTTTCATGTGTAGGCCGTTACCAAGTTCAGGATCGAGTTGAGCCAATATGAGGCCGAGCTCAGGAAGGTTTCGGGTGAAGAGAAGGAACTGAGGGTCCTTTATAGCCAAAAGGAGGATGAGCTCAAGGACCTTCGGACTGAATTGGCTAAAGCTCGAAAAATAAGGCCGAGCTAGACGAGGAGGTAACTGTGATTTTAATAGAGTATGGCCTTCTCGTCTTTACTGCGGAGGCTAACACTTCGATGTCTCAACTGCAGTAGAAGTTGGAGATGATTGGGCAGCTTCGGGTCGAGGTCGATCGGGTTAAGGCTGACTGCCACCGATGGAAAGAGAGCATGGATCAACTTGCTGCCGATAAAGAAATCGTTCTGGCCCAACTAGCCTTGGTTGAGACTCGTGGTATGAAAGTGGAGAACTTGGCCCAGTCCAAGAAAATTAACGAGCTAGAGGCGAGTCTTGCCAAAGCCGAGGTCAAGGTTGCAGAGGCCAAGGTTGAAGTTTAGAGGACAACAACTACAACTGATAAGTCTATCGCCGTATACTTAAGGGATGTCGAGGCTGTTCAAACGGAGCTAAGGGAGGCCTCCAACTGGGAGAACGAAGTAATAATTTAGCTAGGTTCCAAGCCCGGAGGGAGACTCTCGAAGAAATCCTCGCCTGGGGATTTGACCTTACTGAAGAAATAGCCCAAGCAAAGGCACTGGAAACCAATGTCAGATTTCTTGTTTCTTTCGATGATAAAGATAGTGTGAGTAGTTTTGAGGGCAGGGAAGGTGAAGATGGAGTCCCCGAGGAAGAGGAGGTCCCCGAAGATAGAGCTCCCAAGGACGCAGTTCCTGAAGATGTCGCTTCTGAGGATGTAGGCCCGAAATAGATTAGGTTCTTTTTTGTTTCTTTATTTTTATGTAAGGACCCCTCGTAGATATGTAAATATATTTCGAAAACATCTCTACAAAGAATTTCTTTGCTTCATTTTTTATTTTGCATTGTCTTTATTTTGTGAAAAATTTAATAACTTCAATGATCAAGTGATCCTTGGCTCGGATTCTGAATATAACAACCCTTAGATTTTTAGTGATCAACATGTGATCCTTGAACTTAGAATAGAATACCTCTTAAGGTTTTTGTTAATCTTCGAACTAGGCTTAAGTTCATTTGGCATGAGTTTGGGATAATGGGACTCTTGAGTCGGAGTTAAGTGAGAGCAAAGTCTCGAACCTTATATGTTTTGGCCCTTAGGCTCTTGGGCCAATTCGGCCTCTAAAGCGACTATAATTTTTCTCTCTTTTTAGCTAAAAGACTTAGTGAAAAATTATCTATGCCTTAGCATGTATTTTTTGTACTCGTTGGATTTTTCGGAGGTTCGACGGATCGGAACCTTATTAGTAATTTGTTTATGTAAACATAATCGAATACCTCTTGAGGTTTTTTTGAACGCTGATGTTATCGAAGCATCTAAATTATTCGAGGCTTGATTTTATCGAAACCCTTTATCTTTCGCTTTTATCGAGGGTAGCATGATTTAACCGGTTTTTTCAAAGTGCTTGAAGGCCTTTAATTTTTGGCGGAAGTTGGACGTCTCCGAGCCGTATTGTTTCGGCCGTAGCCTCCGAGTTTGTCTCTTGGACTTGTTTTTCGATAACCTCTCGTTATTTTTTTCCTGCTTATTACTCGTACCGATTTATAATGGGTGTCTTGTCATAACCTCATTACTAAGTACATGAGATCGATTGTACTCATACTACACTTCTGCACTTCTTGTGCATATTCTGGTGTTGGTCCCAGCGGCGTTCAGAGGTGATTGCTCGGACCTTCTTCTTCTAGGAGACTTAAGGCAGTGCTGCTTCACGATTACAGACCCTGGAGTCCCCTTCATATCTTTTATGTTGTTAATCTTGTATCAGATAGCTTTATATTTCATTTCAGATATTATATGTAGTATTCAAGTAGCTCATATACTCATGACACTAGTTTTTGGGGATTGTCTTAGATAATGTTGGTTGTACACTTATTATTTTTGTATGCTGTTTCACATTTTTATTATTACAAATGCTTGTATTATTGTACTGCTTTGGTTATTGTACTAATGTTAGCTTGCATAGCAAGTAGATGTTAGACGCCATCACATTCTCATGATCAAAATTTTGGATCGTGAAACATATGTAATAAATCCATTAAAAAAATAGGTTCCTACAATAAGTAAAATTTATAAGCATGCAATATGATGTTACAGTATTAATTAATAATGCTTTTAAAGAGTGGAGTGATTGGCCATTCTATAGTCATTAGCCTTTTTGTTTTGTTATCTGCCAAAGCTTTTGGTCCAAAGAGGAGAAGACAAGATCTATTTCAATATTTCACGCGCGGGAAACAAAAGCACTTGAGCTCTCTATCATTACTTTTCAAGTCTTACTCCGAAAATACTACATCACCCTTTCTCAAAGTCTCCCCTTACATTTGGTTGTTGATATGACTCGATAAATACTAGGCTTCTTTTTTGTATTTTCAGTATTCATTGTAACACTTATATATGAACTTGACAAGTACACTTGTAACTCATTACAATCAAGTAAATTTGTAAATATGAACTTTACTAGAAAGATACAATTTTACAAATAATGAAGTAAAATTTTAACTCATTACAACCAAGTAAAATTCTAAAGTTCTTTATGTATATAAAAATTTAAGTGTATTTTCAAAATTTAATAATGTAACACTTTTTTGTGCCCTAATTGTAGCGCAACATAAAAGGACCTCAGCTCTAGTATCGAATGAAATGTCTAAAAAGTTGAAAATAGAAAACCACCATTCATTCTTAGAGCCCGTTTGGACATAAGAATTTTTTTATTTTTTTTTTATTTTTACTTTTTTTTTTGGAATCAGTGTTTGACCATAACAGTTTTGATTTTCACTTGAAGATAAATTTTGGAATTTTTCAAAAATTTGAAAAACTTCAAAAAGGTGTTGTTCAAAATTTTTTTTTCCACTCAGATCGCTCACAAAACTTAAAAAACAACCCAAAATTATATTCATGTCCAAACACAACTCTAATTTTCAAATACCATTTTCACTTAATTTTTTTTTTTTTTTTGGGAATTTTACAATTCTTATGTTCAAATGCCCACTTATATCCCAATAATTATTTTGGAGGGGTAATTTCGTCAAAGCAACATTGATTGAAAATGAAAACTCAAATACAGCTGGCGGGGTGAAGGGCAGCGGGGGAATTAAGGTCAAAAATTCAAAATTTAAGGGTACCCCTCAAAATATATTTGGATAGGTGAACTAATTAAGACAACGCACCACCAAAAACGCGGAGCAAATCCAAATTAAGGCAATATATTTGAGTATAGTAGTAGTATTGCCTTAGTACTTTTTCTCTTTAATTACAATTACAATGACTTAACGTGTATACAATTCTCTGTTCACACTTGTCATTACTTCGTTTATTATCACTGAGATGTATTCAAGATTTCTTTTTGATTTATTGTCCATTTCAAGAATTCCTTAGTGTTCCTGCTTTAGAAGAAGCTGCTGCAGTAAGAATCTGAAAGGACTCATCTTTGACTGAAGAGAAGGTATGCTTCTTTTTGGGTCACCCATTTGGCTATTTTGAGTTCTTGAATGAAGATTTGATTTTTATAAGAGGAAGATGACCCAAGTTTGTGTTTCTGTTTATGTGTTTTGTTATAGAAAATATTTAATTCGGATAGACCCGTATGTTACTTGGAAATCTTGGTATCAAATGGGGGCGCTTGTTATTTTTTTTTTCTGCTTAGAAAATGCTTTCAGTTTGTTCAAATCTATAAGATTTGGTGGATTAAGTTCAGTATAGCCGGTGAATAATTTGCTGGAGTTATCATTTTGAATTCCTTTGTTGTTACTGCTACACTGTCACGTCTTCATCTTATTGTGCCGAGGTTCTTTTGGAAACAGTCTCTCTAGTCTTTCGGAGTAGTGTTAAGGTCTGCGTACACCCTACTCTCACCAGACCCAACTTGTAAGATTTTATTGAGTTGCTATTGTTCTTGTTGTTGTAATTTTTTGTAAAAAAAACAATGTCTATCTTTGTTTTTTTTTTGGGGATTTTGTGGTTTGTCTAAATATTAGCATGGTTCTCTTGGTTTCTTGGATGCAGGTAAGAGATGGGGAGAAGTCTAAGCCCAATACTTAGAAGGCAACTGGAGAATTTGGATAAGGATGCTGAGAGTAGAAAATGTGCAATGAAAGCATTGAAGTCATATGTGAAAGAGCTAGATTCCAAGGCAATCCCTCTCTTTCTTGCTCAGGTTTCTGAAACTAAAGAATCCAATGCTTCATCCGGTGAATACACAATTTCACTCTATGAGGTACTTGCCCGTGTACATGGGCCGAAAATTGTTCCTCAAATTGATAACATCATGAGCACTATTATCAAGACCCTTACATGCAGTGCCGGTTCTTTTGCTCTTCACCAAGCTTGTTCAAAAGTTGTTCCAGCCATTGGGAGGTATGGTATGGACCCAACTACACCCGAGGAAAAGAAGAGATACATTATACACTCCCTCTCTAAGCCCCTTTCAGATTGTCTTCTCGGGAGCCAGGAGAGTTTATCTTCTGGAGCTGCTCTCTGCCTAAAGGCTCTTGTGGATTCTGATAATTGGCGTGTTGCTTCAAATGAGATGGTTCATGAGGTTTGTCAAAGAGTTGCCGGTGCTTTAGAGAAGCATACTCAAACAAATTCTCATATGGCTTTAGTCACTTCTTTAGCCAAACATAATAGCTTAATCATGGAAGCTTATGCAAGATTGTTGATACAGTCTGGATTACAAATTATAAGTAGTAGCAGCGGCGAAGGAGTTTCTCAAAAAAGATTGTCCGCCATTCATATGGTCAACTCTTTGATGAAGCATTTGGATCAAAGAAGCATACAATCTGAGCTTAGAATGGTTATTGAGGAGATGGAAAAATGTCAATCTGATAAGATGCTTTATGTTAGAGGGGCTGCATTTGAAGCATTACAGACTGCAAAGAAAATATGTTCCGAGAAGGGTCCAAAATTTGAGAGAGATATGGATTCAACGACCGGATCCAACTTTGACAGTAGAGGAAACATTATATGGAGCTCCGGTGACCAATCGCCTTTAACTGCATCACCAGAATCACAAACAGTTAACTCGTTTGTTGACTATGAACCATTCATTGACTCCCCTCTTTCAATAAATCAGGGTAATGATAGAAGGAGTGTGAACCGAAAACTTTGGAGAAGGAGTGGAAATGGTGGTGTAGATGTGTCTCTAAAGGATGGCATCTTCTCTGAATTCACCAATGGAAATGGCGTCACACACTCTGAGGTTCATAACGATTTTGCAGATAACACTGCTGTGTTTGCTGGATTTTTGCCAGGATCTGCTCGAAATGGTTTTGTCAGAAGTGCTACTCCCAGTCCTCAGGTAAAACATGTTATTGACTACAGTTCTTTGCATGGTTTATATAGTGTTATTTCTAACCAGCAAATAATTTATGAAAATAGAGGGGAGTATTTTGGAGTTAAAAAGTACCTTGTGCATTTATAAAGTAGAGAAAATAACAACTCAGTTATTTGAGATGTAGAGCGCATAAAGGAATAAACAGAATAGATGGATTCCCTCTAGTGCATTCGCAACAAAACTAATTAAAGAGCAATCTTAGAAGTATAATTTTTGATACTTGATTTCTATGGTCTGTGCAAAGAACCAAATGGAGGTTGTAAAATATTCTAGAAGATGTCAACTGTTTTTGCTTTCTGTACTTTTTTTTTTCCAGAACTAGTGTGGCGTTTTGCGTCGGGGAATAGTTCTGCATTATTCATATGCTACATTTCTGATGGATAAGATTGGTTGGAAATTTATCAAGGATAGGGTTGCAACAATTATAATCTATTTTTTGTCAATATTCCACTAAAAATATTATCTTATGAACTTTCATAATTCAAAATTTTGAAATTCATTTAATAGACTAAATTTAAACTGTGATGTGATGATTTTGTATCAAACAATTCGTCAATTGTACAATTTTTAACATTTTATCCCATGAATATTAAGAAGATACACAATTCAAATTGAATTTCTCAACTCTTTGCTCAGTCAATTGTCTCACATAATATGAGCTGGAGGGAGTAGTAAGTTGAAACTTGGTATAGTTCTGATGGGAAATATAAAATAACTGAAAAGAATAAATGACCAAGTTCATATTAGCTTTAAATACTTTGCTGTTCAATAGATGCTTCATGGTTTCTCTTATGTTGGATGTATGAAATATCAAAATTGCATCTATGTCTTTGGACTGAATAGTACAATGAAATTTTGAACATCATAGTTCAGATGACAGTTTGTTTGACAAAATTAAATGATACTGTGCTTGTTCCAAAGAAGCATTGGATTTCTTCGAGCTTGCTATGAAATGCTTTATTTGAAATTGAGCCCCTAGTTTGGCTTTTTATCAGTAAATATCAAGATATGAAGTTGAAAATATCACGGTATTGTTCACATTGCTTGTTTTGTGCTTCAGAGATCACGTTCTCATGTTAATGTCGAAAGTGTGAAGATCTTTGCTACGCCAAGAAAACTTATTCATCTCCTTCAGGATGCCAATGATGTGAACTCAGACTTTTCTGAGAGGAAAACCAGAAGGTTTAGGAGCCCTTCCTTGTGCAGATGTGAACGCAGTCCAACAAGGTCCGAAGAAAATAGCCTCTTCAATCGTAAAAGATGCGAGGATAGAGATTGGACAATATCTAATGATGACAAACAATGCCATCTAAACTCAGAATCAGTATCTTCAACAGATAATGCTCAAGCTGATGGAGATTTGCAAGTATCTTCAGATGACGTTGCCCGAAATGGAACAGAATCACAAGATGTCATTCACCATAAAGGCTATGCTTCTACTCGCATATTGTTCTTTGGTATCTTAGTTGTACTTTTGGCAGCTTCCATACTTTTGTTGTGGATAGGGGAGAAAGACCAAAGCTACAATCTGGTTCCCACCTAGATATGTAGTTGGTCTTTTGTAATACATCCCACTCTTAGACAGTGGGTGCTAGATAGGACCTTCAGTATCTTAATTTTCTCATTGAGGATTAATGTACTTTGTTACAGAACTAGTATCCCATCATCCGAATTGATATTCAGACGCTAATATGAAGCTAATTGAAGGCTTGTTTTTTGAGAAAGATATTTCCATTTCATCATGCATCATCAATTTAAAATGAATTTGATCTCTATAGCTTGTTGAGTAAATTGATGAATGAAATTATATCTGCAAGTTGTAGCCAAGTTAACTAGGAGGGAAAACATGGGCAACAGGAAAACAGAACTCTCCTTCTAACAATCAAATGGTATTTCAAACCAATTCTATCTGTTTGTCTTGTGGTAGTGTTGTCTTCCATCTGTTGATTTGTGCTCCATTCTGTGTGAAAATAAGTTCATCCGCTGGTTCAGAAATTCACATATTTGGGTTATGCAAACTTTGTTTACCTCTCCATTCACTCTGCGATTCGATGATTATTGGTTGAAGCAAAGCTGCTTGCCCAACACATATATATGAATATCTTCCATAACTTTCATGACTGGAGCCAGGACTCAGCATGTACACTTCTTTGAACCCGTCCCGTCCTACTACCACTGAGTTTCGTCTTCCCTGTTCATGAGTAATTATCAAATGTCAAGAATAAATTAGCAGCTATATCGCTTAATGCCCATAAAGAAAGACGCTTTACCCGATCAATGAGTGTGAAGTTCCTAGGTGCACTTTGATAAATTTTGCTCATTTCCTCAGTCAAATGCTTGTAGTTGTCAGTTTCTTCACCCTCCAACTCTTCTTCTGTTTCTCTTGCAATTGTCTCATTTGTACCCCAGCTGGAGAATATTCCCCCAATTGATTTAGGATCCCAAAGTCTTTTAGAAGCCTGATTCTTTTTCTTCCCAAAGCCAGGAGGAAGGATGCTGAAGTTAGCCAAAAATGGAGGCTTGTTGAAGAAATCTGAACCTTCCAATCCGACTGCATAACTGGCTTCCGGTGTGCTTACTGTAAGATGGCTAAGAACTGAACCCATCATTCGGAGTCGTGACTTACCTAAATTAAAGACTTTAATCTCTGAAGTTAAAACATCTTGTTGCAAAGTAACCATATACTTAGCTTCAATCTTTCCATCTGAACTTGTACAAATCAATTCCACCTGCAATTCCAACTCGGACGTATAAGTGTAAACACAAATGAAAGAGAGCTAATCTAATACTAGGATCCAAAGGTACCTGAATAGATTCTTGAGGATCACCTTTAACTTGTTGAAGAGCCCAAGAACTTGGAGACCATGAAAGACCATGATCGTTGTCGCAAATGCAGGCTAGTGAAACTCCTCCTTCAATGACTGGTGAACCATTCTGTCCTTGTGAGACAGTGGTATGCAACAACTCCAATGTGCCTCCATGCCACATTTGAGCTTTGTATGATGTGATCAAACCACTTGGAAGCATCAAGTTAGCTATACTTCCATTCTGCAACGCCATGCGGACAACACAGCTGTCATTAACTCCTGTGAAGGTAACTCCATGTCCGCTGAACTCACTTTCCAAGTATTCCGTGTCGATGGGTGGGTATGAGATGGAAGCTACCCCTGGCAATTGAATATTTCTTGTTAAGCTAGTGTATTGGAGGGGGCTGCAGAGATGAGGAGGAAATATGGATTTGCTCATTGATCTAGAAATTGGAGAAGCTGAGATTATATTTGGAGAGAGGAGACAAGTGTTAATGGTAGCCATGCCAGAAGAAGAAAGAATGGGATGAGGTGTTTTTGTAGACGACTGAGTTTTATTATCCTTGTTCCATGATATGATATTTCACAATAACTTTTGGTTGGCTAAGGTTGAACATTTGAAAGAGTGTGTGGATTATGCTCCCTTTTTTATATGATATTTTGGGTGGTGGTCCTACCTTTTGCTCTTTTCAGGATAGGATTTATGGATGTAAATTGTGATTCTATTAACATGTCTAAGCTTATCTTTTTAATTGCTGCAGTTTAAAGAATGTACCTCTAGCTCAACCATTTTCTGATTGTTAACAATCATTTGCTTGGAAGGATTTAACTGTTAAAAGCAAGGAAATTAACATTTGATATTGCATACTTTTGATAACTACAGTTGGGCTTTAGGAGTAGGATACAAAAAGGGATTTTTCAATTATATTCAACTAAGTACATTTGATATTGCATAATATTGGAGTTTCTTGATAAAGAAATCAAGAGGTACATAAAGCTTGTAAAAAGAAAATATGTACTCCAGTTTCAAACTATAAATTATCATGCTCAATAACTTGTGCTCCTCTCCACTCTTCACCAGGATTCACAACAAGAGGAACCAACATTGAAGCAGGGCCTGTGCAGATAAAGTATTCCTTCCCATACTTGTCCGAAAATGAACCCGGACTTGATAAGTAAATATCTTCAAACCCCATACGTATTATCCTGAAGAAGAGCTCACGGCCCTGGGAAAAAACAAAAATGTTATAAAGCGCGCCATTAATAGTAGAAACAGCAAGCATGATAATCCGCTAGTCTTTTGTTTTGAATGTGATATACCTGATCAATTGTTTCATATTTTGAAGGTATTGAATTATAAAATTCCTTTGCTCTTTCTTCTGGTGGAACACTGTAAAGTCTACTGAGCTTGTGCTTCAATACAGTGATGGGAACATCTTGAGCAGACCATATTCCTGGCTTCAATTCTGGCTCCCAACCAAACGAGAATAAACCAGGCTCCTCAGTTTTCATAGCTTCCCCTGGAGATAGAATTTCAAAGGGAGAAGACAAAGGAGGATGTGCGCAATAAGTGCAGCTGCGGAGTCCTTGTATTCCCGTACCCCCTCTTGTCTTAGACTTCAAATGGCTTAGTATAGCACTCGTTAACTTGACAGGCTTGCGGCCATTGTTCTTCACTATAACTGCTGTTGCCATGCTCAGTGGATAGAGTGACACCACATAGTTAATATCAAGACTCCCTCTGCTGCAGCTCAATTCAACCTGAAATTTTTAGTACATAGTCTGTCACAGTTATTCAGCTGCATTCCCTTTTTGAGAACAACAATAACAACAACAAGAAGCACAGTATTTTCTCACAAGTGGGGTCTCGGGAGGGTGGTATGTACGCGGCCTTACCCCTATCCTAGAAGGACAGAGAGACTGTTTTCGATAGCCGCTCGGCCGGAGAACGGATGACAAAAGTAATGGCAACGAGACGTCAAGAAGGAATAACAACAAGAAAAAATACTAAAGCCAAGAAAGCAGTTAAACTCTAGATAATAATAGCAATCTATGAATAAAAGGATATCATACTAACACTAATGCTAGCGAACTGGGAAAGACAAAGAGATACGCTCGACTACCTACTAGCCTTCTACCCTAATCCTCAACCTCCACACCCTCTTATCTAGGGCCATGTCCTCAGTCAACTCCAGCTGCGCCATGTCTCGTCTAATAACTTCGCCCCAAGACTTCTTAAGCCTACCTCTACCCCTCCTGATATCCACTGAGGCTTCCACACAACATCCCCTTTTTGAGAAATTAAGAAAAATAGCATTTAAACAAGAAAGATAATATTTCTTTGTGAAAGGGAAAATTACTTTCCGAACACAACATATTCTCATAGCTAATGGCAAGATTTGGGTTGCCTTTTCCAAATTCAAGAAAGTTAAATTGATATCATGGTGCTTATCCTACCAATATATATTGCAATGATGATTCAGTCAAGAAACAATTGGATGAAAGAGTAGTGAAAACAGAGTAGTAACTGACCTGGAGAGCATCAATAGAGTCAGAATCAACATCTGTGACAGTCCACTCAGAAGAAGCTTTGGCTGTTGTTGTTTTTGTTGTTGACAATTTATTAGGCTCCAAGATTTCATTGATTACCAGAGCAATGCCACCTCTAGAATTAGAAGAAAAAGAGGAAGAAGGAGGAAGGGTATAAAGAACTTCCTCAAAACCATCATCTTTCCAATAAACTTTAGGCTTATAAGAAGTTATATGGGCATTGGGTATCTTTAGCTTCACTGAACTTCCATTTCTAACACTCAGCTCAACTGTCCCTTCAGACTCACAAAATTTGATGCCTTTACGACCGAATTTCTGTTCAAGAGTTTCAGTAGTTGTTGTGTTGGCTGCAGTTGAAGCTTTAGTTACATTGAGCTTAGGCAGAGAAAGAGATAAAAGAGCTCCAGCCATTCTTAGCCACCACACCAACAAGAGAAAAGAAAGAAAGAAAGAAAGAAAGAAAGAACAAGTCTGTCTTGTCTTGTCTGAGAGTTTATGGGAGCTTAGCTTCCACAAACACAGAGAGCAGTGAGTGCATAGTGGCTAAGGCCTATCTCCACCTCCTCCTTTCTTTCTCCAAAAACAAACTTTGGCACATTCTGGTACAGTGACCACTAAGCCCAAATAAGACATTTTCCTACCCCTGTTTTTTTTCCATACGTTTTATTATTCACCATTTCAATTTAGATTAGTTAGTTTGACTCGTCGCGAACATTAAGAAAAAAGAAGAATGCTATCGAAATTTGTGATCTTAAAAGCATAAGGGGTAAAAACGTGTGAGGCCATGATATTTTTGTGATTATAAAAGCTCATCATTAAGCATAAATTGAAGAGTTTAAAGTTGAAATATTTTCAAATTTAGAAATGTATCGTTTATTTTGGAACAGACTAAAAAGAAAAATACCTCGTGAATTGGAGGTAGTAACAAATTGTTCATTCCACCTATCTATATCTATATTTATACTATATTAAAAGCACGAATGCCTTTAGCGAAATATCGTTCGCCTTTTTTACCCTCTAAAGATAGAGTTCATAATAGACAAAATAGTCATTAAATTATTTCCCTAAAATTTTGGACTTTGAAATCAACTAAAAATTTATTTATTAAATACTTTCTTATTTTAACTATGTACAAGATCCTAAATATTAGGACTTCTTAAATACTCCTAAGTTTCCAAGTTTTCTTTTAGCCATGTTAGGAACCGTGAGGCATTTTTTTCCAAGTCTTTGGCCTTTTTATTTTTATAAAAAATAATTTAATCACATTTAGTATCAAACTTAGATAGTTAAATATAATAAAATTCTATCTTTGTCCAAATTCCCGTCAGGCATATTTATTTTTCAAGTTTTTACCCTTTTTGTTTTGTTATAAATAATATAAATTATGCTTGAACCTAAATAGTTAAATATAATAAAATTTCATCTTTTGCCAAATCCAAATTATACATATGTTTTACACCATTTTAGTCTGTTTCTGTTAGAACTATCGGCTAATTTGGTAACCACAAAAGAAAAAACAGGCAAAATAAGTTTTTTAACAAATTTTTCTTTTGAATTTTGGTTTCTTCTCTCTTCGTTTATTGAAATATTACGTTAACATTTTGACATATTTAGTTAGAACCGCCCAAAAATATCATAACCATATTTGGTGTAGTTAAAGCAATTTTACATCTGATTAGAGCAATAAAATCTATATTTATCTATCTATTTATATTATATTAAAAGTATAAAAGCTCTTAGCGAAATATCATTCGCTTATTCTGTCCTTAAAAATAGATTTTATACTAGATAAAACAGTCATTTAATTATTTTTCTAATTTTAGGACTTTAAAATCAACTAAAATTTTATTATTAAAATTTTCCTTATTTAAAGCCCATTAATATTAGAGTTGTATTGAACTATTCCTATAAGATTCTTTATTACGTGAGTTAGCTAAATTCAGTAGGAGTCAAACACACAACGAATTTTGAAAACATAAACATTCAATACGTATGATGTTTCTTACTATTTGAAAATCGATTTCTTATTGGAAAAATTATAATAATTCTCAAATATTTAAAAATAAGAATGAGCAAATATTCAGAATTTGAATTAATAAAAATTAAGTTATTTATTTTAATGTTAAGAAAAAAATAATTAAATCGCTGAACTAACTAATTAATTAGCAAACAAATCCAATTCAATTATTTTATAAATTTATCATATTAAAAAATTATATGTTAAATTGAAAAAACAGTTAAAGTACATAAATTTTATTTTTGTAATAAGAGTATCGATAGTGAAAGAAGTAATAAAATATAGCAAAACTAATTATAGTAAAAATAAAGATTCAAATAGGTGAAAAAACAAAATTTAAGCAATAACGTAAAATTATAGAAGGCAACTAAATTACGAGTTGTCATTTTTTTCTTTCTTGCATTTAGTCCAACAAATGAAAACTTCTCGCTATAATATTTATACTAAGTTTCTTGTAAAATATTAGTTATTTTTTAAAATTTATAATATCACTATCAAATTTTTAAAAGATATAATGCCAACTTTTTTAATTCGCAAATTTTTAAAAGACTAGAGATTTAATTTTTAATTTTTGTTAGTTAATAAATCTTTAAAGAATTGTAAATATTAATAATTTTCATAAGTTTCGTTATAAGTCCGGACAAAATAACAATAAGGCATCTAAATAAATTCCTTCATTTGTTAAGCTAACTAAATGAGAAGAATATCTGTTATTTTAAAAAATTCTTAAATTATATTTTATAACTCAAATAAATTATCTAATAATATGTATGTATGTATGCATGCAATTTTTATAATCTGTGTTTCATTAATATAGGTACACGCGCAAAGTGCGTACCTTAACACTAGTTTATTAAAAAAATATAGCACAATATTTTCAATGACCAAGACTTGCCAAAACTTCCGTATGCAACGTAAAAATTGTACCTTTATAGATTCACATAGGGGTGTTAAAAAAAAATCGAAAACCCGAACCAAACCGATCAAAAAAACCGATACTTTTTGGTTTGGTGTGGTTTTGGTTTTGAATTTTAAAAACCGACCAAATTTGGTTTGGTTTTGGTTTTAATAAAAAAATAACCGAAAAAACCGAACCAAACCGGCTATAGGAGTATCTATTTCAAATTTATTATCACACCTATATATATGTATATTTTTATACAATATTTTCAAAAATTTATGGTGAATGTTAATCGTTTGCACTTTTAGTACAGTTCTTTACCTTTATATTCTAGTTTGATTGGTAGTTTTCTTTTGTTAAGTGTAAGAATTCATTTCATGTTAAAAAAAAAAAATATTTCTAATTGAGTGCGTAAATTATTCATCACTATTTGATTCAATAATCATCAATATATTTTAGTAAATAATAGATTTCTCAAAGGACAATTGATTTGATAGTGTTACGTTGAAAATGTGATCGCCAGAATATGTATTTGGTAGTGTATGTCTTATATTTAAGAAAAAACCAACAATTAACCGAAAAATCGAAAAACAGACAAAACCCGACATATGAAAAAACTAACTTAAGTGGTTTGGTTTGGTTCTAGAACTTGAAAAACCAACTTACTTGGTTTGGTTTCATTTTAGAGAAAAACCGATCCAAACCAAACCATGAACTCATTCACAAAAACTTCCTAAAATAGATCATATTGCAAATAACCAAAGAGTTTCCACCAAGTAAAATGTATTCCGTAGTTTAATTTTTGTGTAACGGTAAAGCTTATTACACTGCATAAGCTGAACATATGAATGTGAATTGGAGGTATTTTCTATTTCTCTTTATCTTAGGGAAAGTTCAATGCGTAGAACCATAATTTGAAGGTCGCTATTGGTTGCCTCTCCATCTTGTATCACTAAAGAACATGGTTGAAATTTCACCAAAAAGTTAAAAGAAAATTGAAGAAACGATGCAACTAGTCCCAGCAGCATTTAGGTCTCTTTACCCATGATTTAATAGCACATCTACTAGTCGTAAATAAAATTAATCTCGCTAATTGAAAAGTTATACTATTGACTTCCTTTAACTTAAGGTCAAGTGTACTGTTATTTCTACACCTTTCTTTTTTCCCTTTTCTTGTACCAACTGTCATGTCTTGCTAGTATGCCAATGGCTACCATCATAAATACTTATGTTTACTTAATTTCAGGAAACATAGTAATTGATTTCGGTTAGTTTGCAATTTGTTTAAGATGATTGATCATTACTACATTGGACCAATAAGGCGTTAGACCATATCCAATCATCTTTAAATCAACACCGCTGAAAAAGTATCAGTAATATGCTACTTATAACTCAATTAACTTCAACTGTTATCTAACCAAATATTTCACTGGTTTTCAAGTGGTTTTCTTAAATAAAATTTAGTATATAAATGACTCAATATATCAACTATCATAGATGATTCATATAATTAACCTCTATTAGATTGAGATATATTTGTGTCACCTTTTAACATGTATCCTATTTTCAAATATTATTGATTTGGTAGCCAGTTGACAATATTCTATAATAATATGACACTTACACTGATAAATCGCGTGATCGGCAACCTCATTCATTCATGAAAAAGATCTCCTCCTTTCCTCTTAGCAGCTTTATCAGAAAAACCAGAAACTTCATAGCATGAAGTTTTAGCTTCAATATAAATCACAGCGAAGATATCCATAGTTAACAAAACTCTCATGTTATACAGTCATGAATGCGTATCCATAGTTGCAAGTCAATAAGAAAACCTTGACTCACTCATCATAACAAGAACACACAAACAAAACCTCAACAAATTTAACAAAAGAAGAAAAATACAAGATCGTTTAATAAAAGCTCAGTCTAGGCCAAAAACTAAAAAACCAAATAAAAGATCAAGAAGATATGAAGTCCACTAAGTAATTGCAATTGTCAAAGGAATCCAAGCTTCTAGCTGCCAATAAAGAAAGTTTTGAGCTACTTGTTTTATTACCATCCTAGTAAAAGAAAACATATTGCATGTAACAAAAAACAAAACCTTCTGCTATGCTAATGAGATCTTGTAAAAAGCTTCGCATAAAACAAAGTAAAGGAACGAGCCCACGAAGAGAGAAAAAGAGAAGTAAAAGAACACACTCAGCAAGCACTTCCATTTCCATTCAATAAGACTTCATTGTCTTTAACATTTGGTTGATCTTTGGCAGCTGTGGTTGATCCTATTTCTTCAGATGGCTTCAGTTCCCCATCTTCAGATCTGGGTAGAACAGCGGAACCCCCAGATGAAGCAGGTATTTTTGACCATTCTTTATCTACTGGCCTATCTTGCTCAGTTATTTGGGTCGAAGCAGCACATTGATTAACATTTCCAACCTGAAATATCAAAGACACAATCACTAACCCAAAATTAACCGAGTGTCGAAGAAATGACATGCAGTAATTACCTAAATAAAAGAATATTTGCAATTTTTACGTTGGTGTAATGCATCAAAATGGAGTAGGCACAATTTCTCGGACCAAGAACTGAAGCAGCATAACGCTTGGCAGGGGAGGTCGGGGATTTACGACAGCTCTATGTCTGTCAATCAACTGCTGATGGTGCAGGGATATGGATGGGACAGGAGGGCTATAATGGTATATTCACAATAAGATACTTTTACAAGATTTTGTTGGAAAGGACAAGAAGGTAAAGCAATCTGGACCACTGAGTGCCCAATAAGGTGGCTTCTCCACTTCCTTTTTTTGATTGGCCAGCCGCATGGAACTCTTAACCGTTAAAATCCCAAGAGAAAAGACAAATTGACATCGGCTAGTGCAATGTGTATCACACTAGTACTAGGAATAAGTGGGACACTTGGTCACACCGCATGACATGGGATTTGATCATGAACATGCTGAAAAAATTGGTGATGGGACATAGAACAAGCAGGATCATCACCGTGTTTTTTGGACAATCGGCAGATCATTAGATGTGGTCTATACTGCTTTCACTGATATTGAGATGGTCTGCAATTTTTGGTGTAGTTTTGGAGCAAATAGGATTTACAATCTATATAAATGATTAGATGGAAACTAAACTTCTTGCATAGTACTCGGATAGTTCTTGAATCCCAGGGGTTGTCCCCCCTTGGACTAACAGCACACTGGCTTGTCAAAAAAAGTCAGGTATGGTTTCAATGGATGCAAAGTAATGAAATCCGACTTTTGCCTGATAAAAAAGGTCAGGTATGGTATCAACACAGTGCAAACTATCCCAACCAGTCCACCTACATCTATAACACAGTTCAGTAACTTGGATTCTGGAAAAAATATGCATGGACATAACTAGAGTTTGATGGTTTCAAACCAACACCAGAGAATCAAATACATTTCAAGCTGGCATTAATATAAATCCAAAACAAAGCAACTTGTTTATAGCGCCGTCCTCCCTCCAGCAAGCTCTTGTCGTCCCACCATTCATTCAGAACTTCTATCTCAATCTATATACACACACGCACGCACGCACGCACGCACGCACGCACGCACACAGAGAGAGAGAGAGTATTTATTTATATAACAAATTTTCCTATTTTACATGGACATAATACAAATTTGGCAAGTTCAAACAAATATCAGAGATTCAAATATATTTTAAATGGACATTCATGTAACTCCAGACCAAAGCAACTACGTGAAAATCCCCATGCTCCCTCTAGCAAGTTCCTGGCCACTCAGTCACCCTCCCTCCTCTCTCTTCATCATAAAGTAGAATCTCCTGAAATCATGCAATTCACCAAACACACACCCTATCCACTGGACCCTGGAGGTGTTTTAACTTATTATTTTCGGATGAGCAATCGTCATTTCACCACAGTTCCTATCTATGTTAAACTTTACATACCTGAAAGTATTGGGATTCGAAATGTATGTGTGTGTGTATAAGGGTTGGAGAAATATTATTTTTTTTACATAAGTTGGGGAAATATTACCATAAAATATTGTGGTATTGTATTGGTTAACTATGCACCATGGAACTTTTATGGAAAATCGGTCACAACTCTTTTTGAAAAAAAGATAAGGTTAAGGTAATATTTACAACTCTATTTTAGATCCAACAGAAAACAGCTTTTGTGCTGCCAACCCAAATCTAACTATTTACAAACTATAATCAGCACAATCAGGTCCGGTTTGGTCCTCTGGACAAGATCTGCAGATACTATACAACAAGACTATAAATAGTTTGACTAGTCTCGGGACAATTAAGTGATAAGGTAAGGACGGATCCATCAGTAAAGATAATGTCGGTTAATTTAAAGGCTTAGGAAAAATCTTCAAATTAAAAAGAAAATGAAAAAAGGGCAAATGGTAAGGTTCGCAGGGAATGAATCGTGGAATGCTAAACAGGGAATTTTTTGTTGCAAGCAATCAAATCCTCTTTTTGTCCGTCCAACCAATTATGCGGAACAAAATCCCAACTCTATATCCTCTCATCAAACACCAAGTAAGCATAGGCCAGTGTTGGGACAGATTTTCTTTAAAGCCAAGAGCTGTTTTTAGGTGAAAACAACCAACTTAACCGAGATAGAAGCTATCCAAACACAATTAGTTTCCCAAAGTGTCCCATATATCTGGAAAGCCTTTCCAGAAGCATTCCAAAAAGAATGTTCAAGCACCCTCTTAGCAGCTTAATGCATTTTTACCTCTACCAATCGTTGAATCAAGCAGCTATGCAACAAATAAAACGATAAGAAAAGAAGATAAATCAAGTCTAAGGAAAAAGATCAATATACCTGTTTATTCAGCTGACGTTGTTTAGCTTTCTTCTCTTGCATTATCTTCTGACGCCCCTCATAGAAATCAAAGTCATCTAGAATGCATGTCCTGCTGGAATGTGTCTTGAATATTTTAAGTATTTGAAGACCCAGCTCAGATTTTACCTGCAGCATCGGAAGATGTCAATAATTCAGCCAGAGAAGCATAAATTAGAAATTTGTAGCACCGGGGATGGGACTATCACACACCTCCTGAGTATCTCGGCTGTTGGTTACAGGTTTATTTTCATTGTTTTCGAGTGTAATATGCCTCAAAATGTTATTAGGAACATCTTTCACAATATGCCACTTCACTGGAAAGCAACCATTCCACTTGTCCTGCTGCCAATACTCAACAGTTTTATCAAAGTCAACTGGACCAATCATCTCTGCAAGACCAACAAACTGCCCACTTGCATTGACCTGTCAAACACCACAAAGGAAACTAACTAATACTCCCAAAGGTTGCCACTAGATGGACTTGCCTATTTGCAAAGGTGCAAAGATGATACTTACAGAAAACAGCAGAAAAACAGGACATCCCCCAGACTTCTCAGCTTCTCTGTAAGCTGCATCCAGCTTTTTGTTACCATTGGGTGTGCTTGCCCATACACCGTATTTAATGCTTTTGTGAACATCATCCTCGCTGTATGATTTAATGACAAAGAACTTTGCATCTGTGTATGTTTCAGGGAAATCATCTTTGTTGTACTGCTCCCTATCTGGGAAAAGGGGTAGATTATCCTCATCACAGTTGCCTTTTAGTGGAAGACTCTGCCCCTTAACTGCTAAGGATATAGGTTCAGAATCCTTCTGGTCCTTGAAACCCTTTCCCCGGGGTCCTCTGTTCAATTCATTCAACCCATCAGCGCTTTCATTGCTGTTGACAGATAAACCATTACCACGGCCACGAGGTCTATACTTGTGATCAGCAACCAACCAATCACGACCACCAGTCCTAAGATCATAAATACTAGGTGAAAATCCTAAACCACTTCTAAACATGTTTCCGTATTGGCCATACATCCGATTGTTAGGATACATCTGATTCATATATCCTCCCATTGCAGATGACGCTCTTGGATGCTGCATACCCTGTTGCATAAAAAAAATAGAATAAGGCGAAGAGAAGAACATATCCAGGTCTACTGAACGCTCCATTGCCCAAATCATAAACACCATCGGTAAATTAAATCCAGTTTAGCCACAAATTGAAAATTTTGGAGAGCAGCATGTTTAGCCACCATAAAACAGGTGGGAAAAAGATGAATACGAAGTACTGAATATCAAGGACACACGGCAATCAAGTGTTGCAAATGACAAGCACCTTAAGGAATACCTACCACCGAATGTGGAAGAGGACGCAGATTTTGAGTACCTCCAGAAGAGAAATTGCTCCCATGAGGAACTGCTGAAGAGACCCAAGGACTTACTGCATCAACAGATTAGTGATGATAAAAAACGTAGAAGCTTCAAGGATATATCTAAGAAACTAATTCCTTGAACCAAATCTCTTCCTTATAATCCGAGAAAAGGGATACCTGATGGCATGCCTCCCCAACCATAGGAATCAGAGGATTTAGCAGAAGAATTCTGGTATGTTGGTCTTACAGACTTTGACGTATTGGTTCGATGAGTCACGGTACTCCCTACACAACTCTGATTTGCTTTGGTTGATTCAGCTGGAAATTGCACTTGGTCAGGTGCAACAGAAGGTGAAACCACTGTCTGGGAAGTGTTACCTTGGTTGGAAGGGTAAGATCCACTGGTCGAAGAAGCGGACTGAAAATAAGACGATGGGTATTGGTATTGCTGAGGGCCATAGAGCTGCCTATCATGTCCAACATGCGAACCCGATGGGGAGTATGTCCCATATGGTGCATAACCATACCCATGCTGATAGTCACCGAACATGCCCTGTTATCAGCCACCAGGCCCGGAGAGAATCAAAAGCTAACCTCAAGTATTAGACTAATAAACAAGATCACAAGAATAATAACAAACAACATGAGGTCAAACAACTTCCAGTTATAGAGAAGGATAAAGGGGATGAAGGATAAAGGGGATGGGAAGATATGTCATCAGGACACAGATCACAGTACCAACTCTTCTTCGTTAAAAGATCACAAATCACAATGAAATTCTAGAAATCAATTTCAAGGCAAAATTCTATAGATGGAAAATAAACAAATAAAAAAAAGGAAACATAACTAATTTTAAAAAAAAAAAAAAAAAAAAACTTACTTGAGGCATTTCAACTCCATCGGCGCTTGCAAATCCATCCCACTCATTGCCTGACGATCCATCATAACCTGTATTAAGACCATATCACAGGAGGATGAACAGACAGAAGCTTTATTGATAGAATGAAAAATATACCATCAAAAGGTACTATGCAACTGACCAAGTAAAAGACCTTCCTGACCTTCATTCCTAGTTCTACCTAGATAATTCAGAATTGCCTAGCAGCTTATCCATACTAACCACTGTATATCATGTAATTTAGCTGAATGTCCAATGATGAATCAAAATGATGGGCAACACAACATGCTGTTAAGTGTTTTATCAATTGATAAACAACAATCTCTATGTTGTCTAGTGTTTGTTACCTCCATAATAGTATGTTGAAGAAGGGTATGTTGGAGATGTGTATCCGTTTGGGCTGTAAAACATGCTTGGCCCTGTGAAATCCTGATTGAAGGGGCTTGTTGATCTCTCAAATGGCTTGTTCATTCCATTTGCCATGGTGCCAGGTTCAACAGGTGCATATTGAACAGTTGAAACCTTTTTATCAAGAAAGAGGAATTGACAGTAAAGGGAGTTAATTTTCAACTCAACCAGGACATCCTATGTTGTCAAACTTTAATGGACAAAACAGCATAGATGCAAACAATTTCATCTAGTGGCATGCATGGGAAAGTCAAAATTAATCTCAAGATTTAAAGCAACAACCAGTACCTGTTTTGTTGAGTCACGAGCTTGAAGGGACTTATTCTCGGAATTCAAATGCAAGTCCTGTAGCAAATCTGCTGTTTCTTAAGCAGTGTGAATTAAGGAGACCAGAAAAACATGTCATAAACCCAGGGTACGCCGGACATCTTATTTAAGCATCTCATCCATTTAGAGTTTTGATGCCATAAATTCGTCTAATACATAACTTACATACTAGATATATTCCACAAGCATGTCAAACGTCATTAATATATACCCCTTCTGTTCCACTATATGTGACAGTACCTTTTTCTCAATTACTTTTTAAATAGTTTGAATGTTAACTAAGTAACCTATAATATTTTTACATAGTTTCTAAGTATGTAAATTTTATTTCAAAATACTTGAAGATTCTATGTCTGCTTATTCCGAATCATGCCATTCCAAAAATCCAAGTAAAATCTTTTAGAAAAATTAAAAGTGACCCAATAACAACCCACAAGCAGGGCAGAGGATTGTTCTTCAAGCATATCATTGCACTAATAAAAACAACAATTGTGCAATTAACTCCATATAAGTATCAATTTTTCTTTTTTAATTTCAGCACTCCCCAAACAGAAAGAAAAGATAAAGTAAGAAAATTATAGAAACGATACATATTCGGTAGTCAACCAGGGAGCATAAACCCTAGTAAAAACCACACAAAACAAGTATTAGAGAGAGAGAGAGAGAGAGAGAGAGAGAGAGAGAGCGTAATAAAAATAAAAACTTACAATTTAAGCAAACCCCAGATGAGAAAATAATTAAAAGAAATTAATTGAGAGAAAGAAAAGGATACGATCTGAGGAAGGAACAACAGCCGCCATAGGCAAAAGATCGACCAAAACACCTGAGAAGTGAGGCCTAATTATACGATATTTATCAAAATGTGACTTGACTGTATATACTACCCCAAAATGAAGAAAAGTAGTAGTACTTACTAATACTAAAAGATAAATGAGAGAGAGGGAAGACTTGGGGAAGGGGTTAGTTAGCCGCACAGGAGCCAAGTAGCCAAAAGGAGAAACAGAGGCTATTTTGTGTTTCGGTTTCGGCGTTCTCAGACTCAGACTCGAGGGGAAAGTGAAAAATTTCTTCACGTAAACTATTGTGATTCAAATAGCTCCACGGCTCTTTCTCCCAAACCGGAAACTTTTTTCCTTTTCTCCTTTTTTCTTATTTTATACTATAAACTTGCTACCATTTTTTATTATTCAGATGTTTCATAGTTGTTTGACTCAAAAGATATTGGAACCTCTGTGAATAAATTAATCAAAGATGATGAATGGATAAATCTTAGTCAAACATAATAAACCCCATATCAATAAGCTAATTGGAAAATAATACATAAGATGAGATAGAGGTAACCAATCCTATTGAAACTTTCAATTGTCGCTCTCGTTAATCAATAGAGGAGAACATTTTACATATTTTCTTGGAGATTGCTTCGTTCCTCCTCTCACTTATGAAAGTTACGGAGGAGAGAAAAATGGAGAGAGAGAGATCAAAATCCGCCCCCTTATTGGAGGCTTTTACCCTGCTATATATAGTCATGGACCCTTTGCTGTGTACTTGGTCTGACGCTTTTTCACACTACGTCTGCCTTGGTCGTCCCCTGAATGTTGTTTCTTCTTACTTCGACGGATATCATGAGGGTGGAATATGGAATAGACCATGTCGTTTTCCGCTACCTCGTCGTTTGAACATGATGCCGGTCAGCTTAACCGTGATGGTCAGATTTTGACCAATACAGTTAGTCCCTCCGTCTGTCGGGCCCGACAGACGGATTATGATTGCTATCAATCCGAGAGAAATCTGACTACTCACCCATTGGTAATGCTTCTTAGATTCAAATGAGATGACAACGCTCTTTCGATATCCCTGGACCGTTGCGACTGTTTCGGAACTGAAACGTCGTTTGGATTGAAATGTTATTTCGTGGTTGCCACCGTTATGACACACGTTCCTAGGGAACCGAAACATTTTGTGCGCCATCAGGTTCAATTGGCGACTCTTGGATTTTGTGCTTGGGGGATTTATGTCTCTTATAAATAGGAGGAACACATCATCTGATTGACACACTTTCTTGCCCTTTGCTTGAAAAGATTCTCCGAATATACTTTCTTCCTTATACTTCGAATTTTTACTTATCCCCAATTAACTGAAAACTTTCGTCCTTCCTTTTCATTGTCTTTTTTCTTCACCAAATTGGCATAATGGCTGGTGATTCTTCTCGCAATGACCTCCCTGTTCCAATTTCGGTGCCGGAAAATGATGTTCTGGCCACCGGAGGAGCAGAAGTGGTGGAAGATGAGGAGGTCCCGTCAGTAGCTGAGATCTTGCCTTGTCCTGGGAAAGCATGGACTGACTTCTGCAGTCGTGTCGCGGAGGAGCCGGAACCTGTCCACTCGGTTTTAAAGGAGGAGGAAATTGCATATTTGAAAACCAGGTAGGGAATTCCCCGTTATGTTGAAATACGGCAGGCAGTAGGAGATGATATAGTCCATTTTGATCACCCCGGGTACTACGTGTTCTATGCTTACCCCTTCCTTATTGGGTACACATTTCATGTCCCTCTCCCGGTAGTGGATTTCTGCCGTTTTTACGAGGTATGCCCCGCTCAACTTTTGTCGTACCTGTACAAACTGTTCCTCATGTTGCTCAAGTTTGCGGAGCTCGCCGGTCGTGAGGTCACTTTGGGGCACATACTCAATATCTTTGCCCCTCAGTTTATTTGCAGCACGATAATTCACATGCGCTATCAGGGGTCGAAGAGTCTGGTGGTAAAGATGGACGATAGGGCTAACCATCATTTCTATGAGAATTATTTCTATGTGCGGACCGAGCACCTTGTGGCGAATCTAACGGGATTTCCTAAGAAGTGGAACTTTGCGCGTAAGTTTCTATGTTTTTTAGTCGGAGAGATGCCCGATCGCTTTCTGTTACAATACTAACCCCTGTTATGTTTCTGCAACTGTGAAATTTCCCCCTCCACCTGAAGGTATCCGCGAGTAGGTGAGGTCCATCCTTCCTCATACGGTGGGGGTTCGCACATGGTCGGCCTTTTATGATAAATATGGAGGCAAGCCTCTTATAGATGAAATGCCATTTCTATTTTCTATTTCTCCTTTCTTTTTACTTAGTTTCTTATGTGCTGCTTGTCAATGTCAGGGAGAGTGCGGAGAGCGAGGGATCCTCCATTAGCTTTTAGGAAGCCGGCATCGTCTACTCGCCCTACTACAATATCTACTACTCACCCTTCGTCGAGGGCTGATTTAGTCAAATCTGCGATCGTGGTTATACCTACGGAGGTCATATCTCAGACTGAGGCTCTGTTTCGTGCCACTCATTTGATGGGTGAATCTCCCCATGCTGAGGAAAGAGAGGGGTCGTCCAAGAGGCGGCGAGTGGAGTTTAAGACAACACCCCCAACTGTGATATATCTGGACGACTTTCCCTTGATGGGATCTAGGGCGGGGGTTGATACCACTCCCCCCGTAGAGGCAGAGCCAGTCGTCGTATCTGCCATGTCGGAGATTCCTGCCATTTTCGTTGATCAGCAACCTACCGTGATGGGGGGGCCAGATTTCTGAGGCGGCTGTCGTGGTTTCGGACGTGCCCTCGTCCTCTGTACATGGTCGCGCTTCCTCATCAGCGGCTGGAAGGGGAAATGGCGTCATGGTCGATGACTATGAATCTGAGTCGAACCTTGATCCTAATGATGTCAGGTTGTTTGAAGAGGGTCCTACCCACTTAGTGGTTCATGCGGGAGGCCCGTCCCGTGTTCTTGAATCTCATCAGATATTAATCTTCTGGGTGACAAGGAAGATCTGGTGCCGCAATTCAATATTTTGTGTTCCGCTGCCGAGAACGCGGCTCTTCAAGACATTCCTGATATTGACTTGATGAATGAGGTGACCGCTATGGGCTTGATAGTACGTTACGCTTTTTCTTTTACATTTCTCTTGTTTTTTTTGGTGATATGGATTTAACCCGTCTTCTCGTTTTTCAGACGTACATGGTGGAATGGAGAGTATTCACAGGGACTGAAATTCGGGCCAAGATTTTCTTGAAGATGTTGGAGAAGTATCAACGCTATCGCAACAAGTGTCGTGAGATGCACGAGCGGCTGAAGGCGAACCCTGGTGATCGGTCTCTTGGTGAGGAGTTGGAGAAGAGGGATCAGGAATTGATGCGGGCTATTCGTAGCAAGAGTGCACTCCATGAGCAACTTCCTGCAAAGGACGAAGTGCTTGATTTGGGCAAAGGGGTTGCTGCAGAGTGTGAGTATCTTTAGGGGAAGATGAGGTCGATACAGTCCGAGATGGATCAGAATCTGATCAAGGTTTAGGCGATGAGTGCTGAGTGGATGGGCAAATTGGCCGAGTTGGAAAGAAAGGTTGCCGGGTTTGAGAGCATCGAGAGTGACTGGTCCTCGGCTTCGGCAAAGGCAGCGACCCTGGAAAACACTATCTGCGTCCTCCAGTCCGAGCAGGAATCGGAAAGGGCGCGGCCACACTAACGGAGGCGGGGCTTAAGGAGTGTATTAGTGAGATCGATCGGGAAGCATCGATTTTGGAAAATCGGGTCGAAACTCTGGAGGCCAAAAAAGAGCAATTGTTGGCTCAAATCGAGTCTTCCTCCATCGCTTTTCCCCGCCAATTGCACCAGCTTTGGGTTCATGTCGAAGCCCAGCGGGATATATACAAGAGTTTGTGGGAGGCGGTCAATGTGACCGAGGCTGCATATGAAGAAGCGCGAGTGAAGGTGAGGAGGCTTGCGTCAATTGTGGGTATGAATCAGTAATGCCGGAAGCTAATGAGTGTGCGGATGCCGAGGGAAGATTTCCTGGAGAGGATGGTGAAGAGGGCGGCAATGATGATGCCGAGTAAAAAGATAGTTGTCTTTGTCTATTTTCTATTTTCCTTCTTTTTTTCCGGTGTTGTCGTTGTTCCCCTCCCCCCCCCCCCACTTTTTTTAGAGTGTAGACTCTAGCTATATGTAATCTGCGACTGTTTGCGCAGTGACTTTATATAAAGAGGAATTTTTCATTGTCGTATGCCTTGTACTTTTCTCTGTTTTTGCTTTTCATGACTTTGGTGCGAAGTAGATTCTTGGATGACGAGTCCCCTAACTCTTTGGGACTCTAGTGCCATTCGGGTGGAATTGGATCTTGATGACGGATTTCCCATCATAGTCCGAATGGTAGTGAACTTTCCTTCTCCTTTTACTTTTTGAAATGACCTTAGCCGTGGGGGCGTTACTTTAGGGCTTATGAAGCGTTATCCTATTGCGAGTCCCAGTCCTTCCTTCCCTTTCTATTTTCTCACGACCCTTGGCTTTAGGAATATTTCAAACTTTCTCCTTGGCGATGGCTTTTGGACTCGAGGGCATGATTTTAGTCGAAATATTAATCTGTCGTTTGTCCGATCATAGGCCAGACTCTTCTTTTTTGGTAAAGGCCCTTAGCCTTAAAGGATGTTATTTCGAACTTGTCGAAATATTACCCTGTCGTTCGTCCGATCTTAGGTCGGACTCTTATTGTTTGGCGAAGGCCCTTGGCCTTAAAGGGTGTTATTTCGAACTTGTCAAAATATTAACCTGTCGTCTGTCCGATCGAAGCCAAACTCTTCTTTTTTGGCAATGGCCCTTGGCCTTAAAGGGTGTTATGTCGAACGTATCGAAATATTAATCTGTTGTTTATCCGTTCGAGGTCGGACTCTTCTTTTTTGGCGAAGGCCCTTGGTCTTAAAGGGTGTTATTTCGAACTTGTTGAAATATTAACCTGTCGTTTGTCCGATCAAGGTCGGACTCTTCTTTTTTAGCGCAAGCCCTTGGCCTTAAAGGGTGTTATTTCGAACTTATCGAAATATTAACCTGACATTTGTCTGATCGAGGTCAGACTCTTCTTTTTTGGCGAAGGCACTTGGCCTTAAAGGATGTTATTTCGAACTTGTCAAAATATTACCCTGTCGCTCGTCCGATCTTAGGTCAGACTCTTCTTTTTTGGCGAAGGCCCTTGGCCTTAAAGGGTGTTATTTCAAACTTGTCGTAATATAACATGTCGTTCGTCCGATCTTAGGTCGGACTCTTCTTTTTTGGCGAAGGCCCTTGGCCTTAAAGGATGTCATTTCGAACTTGTCGAAATATTATCCTGTCATTCGTCCAATCTTAGGCCGGACTCTTCTTTTTTGGCGAAGGCCCTTGGCCTTAAAGGGTATTATTTCGAACTTGTCAAAATATTACCTAGTCGTTCGTACGATCTTAGGTCGGACTCCTCTTTTTTGGCGAAAGCCCTTGGCCTTAAAGGATATTATTTCGAACTTGTCGAAATATTACCCGATCATTCGTCCGATCTTAGGTCGGAATCTTCTTTTTTGGCGAAGTCCCTTAGCCTTAAAAGGTTTTATTTTGAACTTGTCGAAATATTACCCTGTCGTTCGTCCGATCTTAAGTCGGACTCTTCTTTTTTGGCGAAGGCCTTGGCCTTAAATGATGTTATTTCAAACTTATTGAAATATTACTCTGTCGTTCGTCCGATCTTAGGTCAGACTCTTCTTTTTTGGCGAAGGCCCTTGGCCTTAAAGGATGTTATTTTGAACTTGTCGAAATATTACCCTGTCTTTCGTCTGATCTTAGGCCGGACTCTTCTTTTTTGGTGAAGATCCTTGGCCTTAAAGGGTGTTATTTAGAACTTGTCGAAATATTACCCTGTCGTTCTTCCGATCTTAGGTCGAACTCTTCTTTTTTGACGAAGGCCCTTGGCCTTAAAGGATGTTATTTTGAACTTGTCGAAATATTATACTGTCATTCGTCCGATCTTAGGTCGGACTTTTCTTTTTTGGCGAAGGCATTTGGCCTTAAAGGGTGTTATTTCGAACTTGTCAAAATATTACCATGTCGTTCCTCCGATCTTAGGTCGGACTCTTCTTTTTTGGTGAAGGACCTTGGCCTGGCCTTCAAGGGTGTTATTTCAAACTTTCCAAAATATTAACCCGTCATTTGTCCGATCGAGGTCGGACTCTTCTTTTTTGGCGAAAGCCATTGGCCTTAAAGGGTGATATTTAGAAATTATCAAAATATTAACATGTCATTTGTCCGATCAAGGTCGGACTCTTCTTTTTTGGCGAAGGCCCTTGGCCTTAAAGGATGTTATTTCGAACTTGTCGAAATATTACCCTGTCGTTCGTCCGATCTTAGGTCGGAATCTTCTTTTTTGGTGAAGGACCTTGTCCTTAAAGGGTGTTATTTCGAACTTGTCAAAATATTACCCTTTCGTTCGTCCGATCTTACGTCGGACTCTTCTTTTTTGGTGAAGGTCCTTGGCTTTAAAGGCTGTTATTTCGAACTTGTCGAAATATTAACCTGTCGTTTGTCTGATCGAGGTCAGACTCTTCTTTTTTGGCGAAGGCCCTTGGCCTTAATGGGTGTTTTTTCGAACTTATCGAAATATTAACTTGTCGTTTGTCCGATCGAGGTCGGATTCTTCCTTTTTGGCGAAGGCCCTTGGCCTTAATGTATGTTATTTCAAACTTGTCGAAATATTACCCTGTCGTTTGTCTGATCTTAGGTCGGACTCTTCTTTTTTTTTTTTGGCAAAGGCCCTTGGCCTTAAAGGATGTTATTTCGAACTTGTCGAAATATTAACCTATCGTTAGTCCTAGTTTTTGGAGTATCAGGTATCCTCTGGGGGAGTCCCAATTCGATTGATATTGTTTGCATCGGAGAGTGTAATGTCGGAGAGTACAAAACGTTATCGCTTCGCATACGTTCGTTTGTGCACACATTGGAGTTTCCTTGTCTGATTTTTGCTCTCCAGTATGGAGATGATATTGGTGGGCGATATTTCGGTTGAGTTTTAGTAGTTTTCCATTCTCCGATCGAGATATTTTTTGCTCGCTTGCCCGTGCGTCGCTTGTGTTCCTGCTTTAAGCAAAGAGTAGGAGGTGAGTCAAAATGATATTTTCCTTACCCCTATTTGATGAGTTAGTGAATGAGAGTGGGTTTGTAACGTTGCTCGTTTTGTCTGGCATTTCGACGATTGATGGGGCGATAATCTCTAAATTCAGTGGATGTATTCAGCTCTCTTTCCCCTTCTATGTTGCGCCTTTGCCCTGCGTGGGCTGGGCTTTGCCTTAGCGTTTTTTTTGTGGGTAATCGTGTTTCCGGTTTTTGATCTGGAAGAGACTAGGAAATTTTCACTAAGAAATCCCCACTGACAGCGCCAAATTATTTGACTCAAAAGATATTGGAATCTTTGTGAACAGATCAATTAAAGATGATGAAGGGGTAAATCTTAGTCAAACATAATAAACTCCAGATCAATAAACTAATTGGAAAATAATACATAAGATGAGATAAAGGTAACCAATCTTATTGAAACTTTCCATTGTCGCTCTCGTTAATCAATGGAAGAGAACATTTTACATATTTTCTTGGAGATTGCTTTGTTCCTCCTCTCACTTATGAAGGTTACAAAGGAGAGAAAAATGGAGAGAGAGAGAGAGATCAAAAGTCGCCCCCTTATCGGAGGTTTTTACCCTGTTGGACTTTAAAGGCATTGGGCTTTAAAGTCTAAGAGTGTGAATTGGAAATGGTGGGAAATAAAATGGAGGAAAATAAAAATTTGAATAAAGTGAGCTTTTGACTTGCACTTTATCCCTCATTGGTGAGGGACAATTACATTTGTGTGCTTATATATAGAATCACTTCTTAAAGCTCTTAAAAGGAGTTGAAGAGAATGAACCCTCGCGTCGTCGCTCGCTCGCTCGCTCGGCGGCTTCGGCTTTGGATTTGGATTTGGATTTTGATTTGTCAAATGATCAATCGATAAGATTATTTTTGGACAAAATTTATTTAATTAATTATTTAATGATTAATTAAATGTCAGATCACTGCTGAAGATTCAGAAAGATAGTCTGACCGCGGTCCTGGCGTAACCGCGGCAGGACACGTAAACTTCTGAACAGACACCTTTTCTAGAACAAACATCACACCTCTTCCAATAATTGCTTATAAATTCTGAGGCATGGCTTCATTTTTAACACACCAAAAAATATTACAGAACTTCCTTCTTTCTGAAAATACTACATTCTAATTCGCAGTCTCTCTCTCTCAAATTTGTAAGTGTGATTTTGCTCCGTTCTTTGAGTTCGTTGGTATCCTG
>MU758712.1:52814-65001 GCA_026770625.1 Nicotiana glauca
TCTCTCAAATTCGTAAGTGTGATTTTGCTCCGTTCTTTGAGTTCGTTGGTATCCTGCAGTTTGTATTGCCACTGTTGCAGGAAGGTTTATTCCGTTTCATCCTGGGAGGATTTAATCCATTACCTTGGCAACGTGTGAGGGGGTTAAAATTCCTTAAGGACGCACAAACAAATTGTGGACTCGAAATATTTCTTATTCTTTACTGTTTTTCAGTTTCTTTTATTTTTCTAACAGTTTTCTGATTTTGTGTTTTAACACAGTAGCGAACAACATACCCTGCTATATATATATATAGTCATGGACCCTTTGTTGTACTTGGTCTAACGCTTTTTTCACACTACGTCTGCCTTGGTCGTCCCCGGAATGTTATTTCTTCTGACTTCGGCGAATATCATGAGGGCGGGATATGGAATAGATCATGTCGTTTTCCACTGCCTCGCCACTTGAACGGGATGTCGGTCAGATTTTGACCAATAAACTAGTGTGAAGCAAAATGTTTTCGCAAATTATAAGTAAATTTTATTTATTTTTAACGTTTGATAAGTGAATGAAAGATATTATTTTAATTTTTTTTATATTTAACTAGACAAATATTATGGTGTAAAAGTGAGGCAGTAGAGTGGTGAGGATGGTCGGGGTTGGGTGAATATTAAAATCTTTTAAATTGCACGATTAAAGTTCAATTGCACTTCGATTGATCTTTATATTAGATTCTTTAGATATATTTGATTTCTTTTCATCCTAATTCGATCCTTTATTAAGTAGTTTTACGAAACAGTAACAGTTACATATACAAATGTATTCTTATAGTTCTCAAGAACTAGTAAAGTTGAAGAAAAACTCTTTGTACTTATTTCGAATTGACATGTCGAAATTCTATTGAATGAGAATTTGCAAGAATAACTAGGAAAAGGTTTAAATTCCACGTCTCTCTCTATATATATTACATACTTGGCTCTTGCCATTTGAATAGGTGTTTTCACTTAAAGCTTCTTTGGATGGTTGTTACCCATGCTATTGCATCGTATTGTTACTTTAAATATGATGTTTATTTGGATTATTACTTAAATTTTATTATATCGTATCGTTAAATCTATCGTTACATAACGATGAAATATGCCATTTTATATAACGACCGATTTGGTGTGGTTGCGTTGTTACCTTGCCTTTTTCTCTCAATCTCACCCTTCATTATTATTAAATAATTTTATTTTATCATTTACCTTACCTTTTTATACACTAATTTCTTACTCTTAAATCCAAGATTTCACAGTGTAGAATTTAGAATTTTGGGGTAAAACGTATTAGAGCTAAATTTTGGATTTTGGATCTCAATTTGAGGTTGAATCTTGAAACTATTTATATATTTGGACTCGTGGGGTTATGGTTAATTGGGATTTGGTCTTGATTTATAATTTAGACCATGTGGGCCTGGATTGACTTTTTGTTGAGTTTAGATTTTATGAAAGATTAAACGTTTATTGATTGGGGATGTTTCCTTTAGTATTATTTGACTTTCATAGATGATATTGTACTAGGTTTGATCATTTTAAGTATTTCTAAGGAAGAATGTATTAAGTGCGAAATTTGTTCCGAACCAAGGTAAGTGTCTTGCTTAGCTTTGTTAAGAAAATCTTCTCTAATAAATGATATTGTTTGATGCATGTGGGGGCGATGCATATGCGACGTGACGAACGTATATGCGTGTGTTAGGGTTATCCATATTCGGAATAAATTATATGCTTCTTTGTGCCTTGTTGAACTTTATGATTTTTTTGACTTATGTCTTACTTGATTTGTAAACATTCATGCTAGAGATAATATTTTTAGCTTATTGCAACTTAATTTAATAAGATGGACTATTTTTTAGATTGTTGATGTACTTAATTCAGCTGTAAAAATACCTATATCCTGAACACCTATCTATATTTGTTATTCTTGTGATACTTGGATTCCATATTTATGTTGAATCTCATATAAGTGCTGTTGAGATACTTAAACATTATGGTTCTTGAAATATTGGCTTGCCCATTGGTGCAAAGGTTATGATTTACTCTCACATGGAGTATTATGCTTAATCATTCTTCTTGATGTTTTTATGCTTCCTACCTTGCTTGATAATGTGGTATATATGCTTGGTGAACCATGTATCATAATTGTTCTTTATAATATTACAAGTTTATTCTTTATATTGGCGGTGCGTGATATCATACAACGATAGCAAACAATACAATCTATCGAAACGTTATATTTATCAAACAATACAGCATGATACGATGCATTATGAAACGATACATAACAACCATCTCAACAAGCTGTTAGTAAATACAAGAATTGATGTTGTTAAAGTGTCTTTTCCGCGTATATATATAACAACTTTAACATCATCAAGTATAATTTTTGGTGAACTCGTAATTGATTTATAAAATCTTTTTTTATCACTTTCCTTCAAATTTAAAGGTAAGGCGTAGAACTTCCTCCGCATAACATCTAATTAAATAATTTTGACTGTCTTAACTCTTCTTGTAATAATTTTTTTTTCTAAGTTACGTCCCCGTTTAGGATCAAAACCAGAACCAGAAGTGTTTAGAATGTTGTAGGGATGATTAGAATAGGGAAGAAGAAGTTTGGAATAAATTGGAATGGTTAAGAGAAGAAAGCAAATATAGTCGTATATGTCCTAACTTTAAATAATTATATCTCTTAATAAATGACGAATTGAGATAGGAGCTATATTTTATAGGAAAGATCTTTGAGTATAGTTTCTACACCTTCAAACCGTTTACTATTTTGATATTCCGACAATAAATTATGGTCATTTTACTAAAGGGTAGCAGAACAACCGAGGCTATGCGTGGGACAGTCGAGGCTATGCGTGGGGCAGTCGAGAACCACATAAGTTACGCGCATTCACGTATAGAAGATGCATCCATTTCTAGCGGAGAAGAAAAGGGTGAAAGGGAAGGGGTCTATTTATTCATTGGCACGCATAAGCTACGTGTGGCTACGCATAAATCTTGCTCCAAGTATAAAGGGGTCGGGGAAAGATAAAATAGTTTTATTCTTCAACAATCAGATTTTTCTCTTATTCTCAAGGCATCTAAGAGTCCAAATACTGCCTAAGGTGAATTTTTAACGCGAATAAATTAAATTACTATTTCCAAACATCGATTCTAACATGATTACATATTCGAATAACTAGATTTTTAACAAGGATTTAAGAACAAGGTCTGTGTCCCAAACTTATAGCTTTGCAATCAAGATAAACTACGCTACCCACTTTTAACTACTGTTGTTAGCGAAGATTATAGTTGTTAGCGTGGGGAATAGATCCCGTAAAAATAGTATTCATGGTATATGATAAACGCGGAACACTAAGTTATGGTTAAATCAGAAAGAATAGAAATGCAGCAATAATGATACCAAGATTTTACGTGAAAACCCTTTTGAATAAGGAAAAAATCACGGCCAAGATAAGCAACTGATATCACTATAATAAGGAATTTACACCGTATAGTAACAAATATAAATATTCCAAAGAACACTACAACACTCCAAAGAAATAACCCTCTTTTGATATTCCCACCTCACTACAGTATCGCGCACTCTTTATTTTTCTCACATACTATTTTCTTATACCCTGTCTGTAAAACCTCACTCTTTTTTTCTCTCTTTGTTGGTGTGTGTACAACTGAAAATACGCATCCCTATTTATAGGGAAAAATGGGCTCGCTGATGTAAGCAATGACTCAAGCAAGCACAAAATAGTCTATGGAAAGATATTTGGCCGGTTGGCCATATCTCCAAAACTTTGACAATTTACCAAAAAAGAAGAAGACATCTTCCTTAAAACATGGGGCTGGCCACAAATCTCCCCCTCCAGTCCCATTCGCCTGAAGGAGGTAACACCAGAGATTCTAGTTGAGCGCATGCCGACAAGTTCTTTGCAAAGCTCGAACTTGTCTCTTGGTACTACCTTGATTAGCATATCCGCAGTATTTTTACTCATGTGAATCTTTTTGACCTGTAAAGATTCGTTCTCCACATGCTCACGAATCCAATGATATCTGACATCTATATGCTTTGTTCTTGCATGGTACATGGAGTTTTTGCTTAGGTCTATTGCACCCTGACTATCACAATAGACAACATACTCCATCTGTCGCAATTCAAGTTCTTGAAGGAATCTCTTGAGCCATATCATCTCTTTGGCTGCTTCAGTTGTCGCAATATACTCCGCTTCAGTTGTAGACATTGCGACACACTTCTACAACTTAGACTGCCATGATATAGCTCCCTCTAAAAAAGTAAACAAATATCCAGTAGTGGATTTTCTG
This sequence comes from Nicotiana glauca, assembly GCA_026770625.1. NCBI lineage: Eukaryota > Viridiplantae > Streptophyta > Magnoliopsida > Solanales > Solanaceae > Nicotiana > Nicotiana glauca. Next base: position 57,152 of record MU758712.1, read on the forward strand.
TTATCAAGGTCACTTGTCATATCAGAATCTGCATAGCCCTTCAGAATTGGATTTGATCCTCCAAAACATAAGCATTCATGTGAGCTTCCTCTTAGATACCTGAGTATCCACTTTACAGCTTTTCAATGCTCTTTTCCTGGATTTTTGAGAAATATGCTAACAACACCGACTGCATGAGCAATATCTGGTCGAGTGCATACCATTGCAGACATCAAACTTCCGATGACAGAGGAATAAGAAATCTTCACTATTCTCTATTTTTCCTCCATTGTTGTAGGACACATCTTCTTACTCAACTTCAAATGACCAGGAAGAGGTGTGTGGACCAACTTAGCACTTTTCATATTGAAGCGCTCCAGTACACGTTCTATGTACTTCTCCTGTGAAAAGTAAAGCTTCCTTTTGTTTCTCGAACGAGTAATTCTCATGCCCAAAATCTGCTTAGCATGACCCAAGTCTTTCATTGCAAAAGACTTATTCAACTGTTTCTTCAACTCGTCAATCTTGGAAGCATTCCTGCCTACAATCAACATATCATCCAGATATAGTAAGAGGATTATAAAATCATCATCAGAAAATCTTTGTACAAACACACAGTAATCTGAAGAAGTCTTTTTGTAGCCTTGCTCCCCCATAACAGACTCAAACTTTATATACCATTTTCTGGGAGCTTGCTTCAATCCGTATAGACTCTTCTTAAATTTGCATACAAGATTTTCTTTACCTTTTACCTTGAAGCCCTCAGGTTGTTCCATATAGATCTCCTCTTCTAAGTCATCGTGAAGAAAAGCAGTGTTCACATCCATCTGCTCAATCTCCAAATTAATACTAGTAGTCAAACCAAGAACTGTCCGAATGGAGGATATTTTCACGACAGGAGAAAATATTTCGTTAAAGACAATACCTTTCGTTTGACCAAATCCCTTGACAACCAATCTAGCTTTGCATATGCGCTTCAAACTATGTTCTTCAGCTTTAACTTTGAACACCAACTTGTTTTTCAAAGCTCTCATTCCCTTAGGCAATTTCACCAACTCACAAGTCTGGTTCTCATGCAGAGATTTCATCTCATCTTGCATAGCTTCAATCCATTGATCCTTGTGCTCATCCTCTATGGCCTCCGTATAATATTTAGGTTCTCCCCCATCAGTGATTAATACATACTCATTGGGTGAATAAGGGGAGGAAGGAGTACGAGGTCTAGAAGACCTCCTGAGTGGAATATCTAACTCGTCCACAGCTTCGTGAGTAGAAGCATCTGCCTCATCAACATTAGCATTGTTATCACTATCACCATCAATATGCTGATATGAAATATGGTTCTGGGCATCACCATCATCATTGATCCCACTAACGTCATCTGCATTGTATGAGGAACTTGATCAAGATTAACTAAATCTTTAGAACTTGGAGATTTTAGCTTCTCTGCTTGTTAATATCTTCAATAGTTTGATCCTCTACGAAGATAACATCACAGCTTCTCATGACCTTTTTCTCAATTGGATCATATAGCCTGTAACCAAACTCATCAAGGCCATACCAATGAAGATGCATTGCCTTGTCTTAGCATTTAATTTTGACCTCTCATCTTTAGGCACATGTACAAACGCTTTGCAACCAAACACTTTCAAGTGGTCATAGGAAACATCCTTGCCATACCAAACTCTGTTTGGAACATCACGTTGCAAAGCGACCGCAGGGGATAGATTAATAACATGTGCGGCGGTCAACAAAGCCTTACCCCAAAGGAATTCGGCAACTTTATTTCTGAAAGCAAATATCTGACTCTTTCCATCAAGGTCATGTTCATCCTTTCTGCTAAACCATTAAGCTGAGGAGTCTTAGGAGGAGTCTTCTGGTGTCTGATACCCTGCTGCTTGCGGTATTCATCAAACGATCCACAATGTTCACCACCGTTATCAGTACGAATACACTTAAGCTTCTTTCTAGTATCTCTTTCAACTGAAGCCTGAAACTGCTTAAAGACACCCAACACTTGGTCTTTAGCCTTCAAGATGTAGACCCAAAGTTTCCTTGAGCAATCATCAATAAAGGTAGCAAAATAAAGTGTACCACCCAAAGTCCTTGTCTTCATTGGACCACATAAATCCGAATGCACCAACTCAAGCAACTTTGTCTTTCTTGAAGGAGGATGAGACTGGAAAGAAACTCTTTTTTATTTTCCAGCCAAGTAGTACTCTTTTTCTAATTTTGCACTTTTAAAATTTGACAACAATTTCTTCTTGGCCAAAACATTTAGTCATTTGTCGCTAATATGGCTAAACATTGAAGAGTTATTGCTCTCAATGGCATTCACCATATCAACACAGGTAGAGGCCGTCGTCCAGTATAGACCACGACGCTTTTCCCCACGAGCCACAATCATAGAACCCTTAGTGAGCTTCCACTTTCTAGCACCATTGGTACTGATATATCCCTCATCATCCAAAACACCAACAGAGATCAAGTGCAAACGAACATCAGGTGCATGCTTTACATTCTTTAAAACTAGTTTAGTTCCAATACTAGTTTCCAAACAAATCGTTATCAGCCACCCTAGATACAGTCTCATTACACATACTCAAAGTTCCAAAGTCACCCTAAGTATAGGATGAGAAAAATTCCTTTCTTGATGTCACAGGATATGTGGCACCACTATCCACAACCCAGCTTAACTCATCACAAGCAATATTTATCAGATCCACATCAAGGATAGTAACAAGATCTTCTGTAGTGTTGGTGGTCACAAGCAATATTTATCAGATCCACATCAAGGATAGTAACAAGATCTTCTGTAGTGTTGGTGGTCACACGATTTCCATCTTCTTTATGTACTTCCTTGTCTCTATTCTCCTTTTTCAAAATCCGGCAGAACTTCTTTATGTGCCCTTTCTTCCCGCAATGATAGTCTGCTTCTGGATTTTCTTATATTATGTTCTCTATTTTGAGAATCTCGATTCTTGCTTCTCCCCTAGAGTCAGTCGCCAAGACATTTGATGAGGAGGAACCCTGAGATTTTCTTCTCATCTCTTCATTTAAAAGGCTGCTATTGGCAAGATCCATAGAGATCACACCATCCGGAGCAGAATTTGATAATGAAGTTCTAAGAATTTCCCAAGAATCTAGTAGAGAACCAAGTAGAAACAAGCCTTGAATTTCTTCATCAAATTTAATGCCCATAGTAGATAATTGTTTCATGATCCCCTGAAAATTATTCAGATGATCTGTTATCGCGAAACCATCATGGTATTTTAAACCCAACATCTGCTTTATTAGAAACATCTTGTTGTTTCCAGCTTTTTGAGCATACAGACTTTCAAGGTTCTTCCATAGGGTCCGAGCATGTGTCTCCCCAAAAATATGGTTAAAAAAATTATCGTCAACCCACTGTCTAATAAAGCCGCAAACCTGCCTGTGTAACAAATTTCACTCTTCATCTGATTTATTATCAGGCTTTATAGTAGCGAAGACAGGTTGATGAAAATTCTTGACATAGAGCAAATCTTCCATTTTGCCCTACCAAATGGCATAATTTGTGCCACTCAAAGTAACCATTTTACTAGTGTTGACTTCCATCGTTTATCACAAATACAAATACTATTTATTATGAGACCACAGTAATTATTTTCTGATATGGAAGTCCAGACTGTGCTGCAACCACAGAGCATACTCAAACAGAACCTTGGCTTTGATACCATTTATTGAGAATAGACCCCGTAAAAATAGTATTCACGATATAAGTGATAAACGCGGAACACTGAGTTATGGTTAAATCAGCAAGAATAGAAATGCAGCAACAATGACACCAAAATTTTACGTGGAACCCCTTCTGAATAAAGGAAAAACCCACGGCCAAGAAGAGCAACTGATATCACTATAATAAGGAATTTACACCGTATAGTAACGAGTATAAATACTCCAAATAACACTACAACACTCAAAAGAAATAACCCTCTTTTGATATTCTCACCTCACTACAATATCATGCACTCTTTATTTTTCTCACAGACTATTTTCTTATACACTGTCTATGAAACCTCACTATTTCTTTCTCTCTTTGTTGGTGTGTGTACAACTGAAAATATGCATCCCTATTTATAGGGAAAAATGGGCTCGCTGATGTAAGCAATGACTCAAGCAAGCACAAAATACTCTATGGAAAGATATTTGGCCAGTTGGCATATCTCCAAAACTTTGACAATTTACCAAAAAAGGAAGAAGACATCTTCCTTAAAACATAGGGCTGGACCCAGAGTTATTAACCCTAAATGTTGAGGAGAATCAAACCTCGAATTTCTAAAGTTAGAAATTTTAAGGCTTTTATAATTGATTTTTGAATTAAATGTATAAAGATTGTTTTGGGTGAGTTTCTTCATTACCTCGGAACTTATCTCGGGCTCGGCTTCACTCGGTCTTTCGGTAATTTATTCGTCTCTCCGAGTGCTTTCCCGGAATTGTTTGGGCTTGACCCTTAATTCTCCAGTTGTGCTATTGCCGCTTGTTGAGCCTGGAGCATTTCGAAAATCAGCCGTAGGCTCACCTCATCCCCATCACTTTCGGGCGCTTCTCGAGCTGTCGGTTGGGGTCCCCCGCGACCAATGTTTTTGATATCCGTTGGCAAATTGATTTTGATGGTCGTCTGCCAGTTAGCATCGACCGCGCCGGTGGCTGAGACACCGTTGGGATCGGCAGGAAGCACATCATTACTGGGCACCACATTATTATTTTCGCCGTGATGGCCTGATTTGTCCTCAACATTCAAGTGAGCCGACTGAGAGTTTTACATTTTTAGGCTGATCTGGAATTAAGGTTTCAAAGAACAAACGTAAAATAAGATGTGTTATGGAGATTCGTATCAAATCACCACTATTATTCTTATCCCCACGGTAAGCGACAAACTGTTTACTCCAAAATTAGGTAATAATTAAATTTGTACGTGTTTTAAAGGATACGTCTTTTAATTTAGCATGAACAATTAAGAACAACAGATAAATGAAATAAAAAAAAATTAAAACGATCAAACCAATCACAATGTTATGACCAAACCTGATCTTACATCGAACAGTGAGCTCGTCCGCAATTGGACCCTTGGTTCAAGCCCAGTCACAAACGAAGAAAGACAGACAAGTAATGCCTTGAACAGTTGCTAGAAGACAAAAGTAAACTTTATTCATTTGAATTGCATGTTACAATGTGTCAGATCAAAGAAAAACTTCTCCTGTATATAGTAGGAGAATTTTAGTCCTAGTATAACTCTAAAAAAGGTAAAAATCTTCTTTTCCGGTAATTATTGATCCATAATCGTTACTAAACGAGATTCGCGCCGTAATATCCGGTTGATGGTGCGTATTACGGCCCCCTATCCGTCATGCATAACCGTCCACCGCGTCTCCCGAGGTCTAGGAGCTATACTCGATCCAGGGTGCATCGCTTTTCTATGTCCGATGTCGGATATATCGTTCATACTTCCTGGGTCTCGATATGAAGGGTCTCTGGCCCTTATTATAATCGCGCGAATCCGTGCTCCACCTTTGTTCTTTCATCGGGGAATGGGGTAAACATTGCCCCCGATTTTACCCGTACACAATGGATTCAAATCTAAATTTTTTTGACATTGAACCCATAATATTTATAAAGTTATGAGGTTCATATCTACTATTTATTGTAATTTTAGCACATCTTTATACATAATTTTATATTCAGCACTAAAGATAGTGAGTTCACATGAACCCGATGTCTTTATGCCGCATACCTCCCTGCCTAAAAACATCTCATGTATTTTATTTATTAATCTCATGTACTCCCTCTGTTTCAATTTTATATGAACCCGTTTGACTGGGCACGAAGTTTAAGAAAAGTGAGAAGACTTTTGAACTTACGGTATAAAATGAAGCACATATATTTTGTGTGGCTATAAATCGTTGCATAAAGGTAAATTGTTTCCAAATAAGGAAATGAGTCATTCTTGTTGGCACGGACTAAAAAGAAAATAAGTTCACATAAATTAAAACGGAAGAAGTATTATTTTTTGTGTGGAACTGAATGTGTAACATAAAATAAGTTCACATAAATTGAAATGTAAGAAGTATTATTTTTTGTGTGGAACTGACTGTGTAACATAAGATAACATTTGTAATGGATAACAAAATCGAATCTACGCATAACTCCACATAAAATGGGTACAACTTCCTGTATCCACATCCTCTTTATCTCCTTAGTTACTGTGTCTAAAGATAATGCCCAATTAGATTTAATAGATTCCCTCTAAATACTGTTAGTTAAGGATTCTCACATCCCTTAGAATTTTGGCAGCATCCTCTGGGAAAACAGGATTTATGTGACATCCTGTTGCTATCTCGAATCCACCAACTCCACTTAAATGGGGAGCTATTTGTAAAAACCAGTGTGAGGAAGGAGCATATGAGGGATCTACTTGAAATGGGGAGGTATGAATAAGGAGGTTGAATGGTGGATTGTTCAACTGCAAAGACATCTTCAAAAGCATGAGTTTCAACAGCCCTCCAAGGTCATTTGCCTGCATATTTGATTGGTAAAACACCACAAAATCTTTTCAACTAAGTGGTTGTTGAGATGAAGAAAAAATCAAAAAATTAGTTTAGCCTGAAACAGCGTACTCTTTTTCCTGACTATCAGTTTTTAATGAGTTTTCCTTTTCTCTTCACTAATCAGCAAATTCTACTTGAGAAAAGTCAAGTCCCTCATGGTCTACCATTGTGACTTTTCTCACGTAAAATTTGGAGATAACTGATATTTGCAAAGTTAAAACTGTGTAACTTCACATAATTTTCTCATGAAAACAAACTTATGGACAAGAAAAGCATCGATTACCTTTTCATTATCGAGTTCATGAAAATGAGAGGAGTGATCACGAGGAATTATCCAAATCTCGAAAGCAAAAGTTGCAGCAAAGGGAACCAATGATATGAAATGGGCTGATTGATCAATTAACAATTCATTTGGTTGAATATCACACAGGCTGCACTTCCCAGTCTGCTTGTAGTATTCCCTCATACTGTCAAGACGAGCAGAAACTGTTGGAGGAACAATGGGAAGAGCAATCATCTGACTGTGAGAATGGCTCATTGAAGCACCGGCAGAGGCTCCATGGTTTTTGAACACCTTTATAAGCCATTGAATGAATTAGTGTTATATAGTTCAGTATCCCTTTGATGGGACAATCTGGCTGAGTAAAGTACAAATCATTAGTACTCAACAGGAAAGTGGAAAAAACAATACATGCTGTTCCGTACTGCAAATTCCTTGCACACACAAAAGGCATGAGATCAGATATTTGGTACGAGTAGATACAAGTGCATATTTTAGAGTATTCTGCAATGGAACAGGAACCAAGTAACAAGAATGTGCAGCTAACAAGGTTTGGGTTGATACTACAAATATGCTACATGATTTACAAGGTCTTTTTTTTTGGATAAACTACTAAATGACTTACAAGTTTAAGAGGAGTTCTGTTAAATAATTCAAATTGTCAGTCAAGTTGATATTTACCATATCAAACCAACTTCGTTTAAATGCAGCCAGATTTTCTCCTGTCACTAAAAATACAAACTCAAATAATCAACCATGAAAATCAAAACATGCCAGATAAATCGATGGAGAGTTCATATCACAAGCTCCTATGCAGGTTAATGGAAAAGCTTCCTCTAAAATTATTCTCCTTAATGATAAGCCCTCAAACAGTTGACACTTGACACTCTACGAGAGTACGAGTAGGGATGACAATGGGGCGGTGCGGGTTTGGAAGTTTGCGGTTGCGGTGCGGGGCGGGTTCAATTTTTAAATTAAAAAACACGCGGGGCGGGGCGCGGGGC